>BLSH010214783.1:56831-78640 GCA_018402905.1 Glandirana rugosa | reverse complement strand
CTGCTGGAGGAGTGGCACACATCACTCTACCCCCCCCAGGATTAACCCTATTACTGCTGGGGGAGTGCCACACATTGCTCTCCCCCCCCAGGATTAACCCTTCCACTGCTGGTGGAGTGTCACACATCGCTCTACCCCCCAGGATTAACCCTTCCACTGCTGGAGGAGTGTCACACATCGCTCTACCCCCCAGGATTAACCCTTCCACTGCTGGCGAAGTGTCACACATCGCTCTACCCCCCCAGGATTAACCCTTTCCCTTTCACTGCTGGAGGAGTGTCACACATCGCTCTACCCCCCCAGGATTAACCCTTTCCCTTTCACTGCTGGAGGAGTGACACACATCGCTCTGCCCCCCAGGATTAACCCTTTCACTGCTGGAGGAGTGACACACATCGCTCTGCCCCCCAGGATTAACCCTTTCACTGCTGGAGGAGTGTCACACATCACTCTTGCTGTCGGTACAATACTCACAGATCACTCTGCCCTTCAGATTAACCCTTCAATTGCCCCCTTACTTCCCCAAAGAGTCACACATTTTTAAAGTCTGCACTCCAGGATTAACCCTTCCATTGCCCTATTACTGCCCCACAAGAGTCACACATCACTCTGCCCTCCGAATTAACCCCTTCATTACCCAATCGCTGCCCCACATGTGTTACATATCGCTCTTCCATTAATGCAGTGGTTCTCAACTCCGGTCCTCAGGACCCACCAACAGGCCAGATTATAAGTATTACCTTGGGGACATGCAGACTAGAATACTGCAATCACTGAGCAGCAAATGATATCACCTGTGATGTATTTCAGTTATCCTGCAAACCTGGCCCGTTAGTTGGTCCCAAGGACCGGAGTTGAGAACCACTGCATTAATGTGATGTGGTTAACCCTTCCATTGCCCAGTTACTGCTCCACAAATGTCAAACATTACTTTTCCCTCCAGATTAAACCTTCCATTACATTACCCCATCACAGCCCCGCAAGACTCACACACCACTCCACCCTTTGGATTAACCCTTTCATTGCCCCATCTCTGCCTCACACATTGCTCTACCCTCCAGGGGTTAACCCTTCCATTGCCCCAAGCAGTCAGATGAGGTCAGGCCTTTGATTTCATGCATCGGAGGGGACAGCAGACTAAATGTGTAGCAGCTGCAAGAGATTACATAGGGTTGCCACCTCATCCCTTTAATCCAGAACACATATGAATTACACAGGTTGTTCTGAGGCTGATTTAATGCAGATAAGGCACCAAGTGAGTTTTACAATTTCAATACCAGGCACTTAGAACACTTCCCACCCAGACCAATTTTCAGTTTTCAGCGCTGTCGCATTTTGAATGACAATTGCGCGGTCGTGCAACGTTGTACCTAAACAAATTTTTAATAATTTTTTTTCCCCACAAATAGAGCTTTCTTATGGTGATATTTTATCACCTCTGCTGTTTTTATTTTTTGCGCTACAAATAAAAATACCAAAAATTTTGAAAAGAAAAAAGTTTCTCTGTTTCTGCCACAAAACTTTGTAAATAAATAAGTTTTCTCCTTCACTGATGGACACTCATAGGCTATACTGACGGGCACTGATGAGGCAGCACTGATGATGAGGCACTTATATGCAGCACTGATAGGGTTGCCACCTCATCCCTTTAAACCAAAACACATATGGATTATACAGGTTGTTCTGAGGGTCCAGATGAGGTTACAAGTGAGTTTAATTCCCACCTTAATCAGCCACAGAACCTGAGTAATTCATATGTGTTCGGTTCGGCATCTGTAATTGGCACTGAGTGCAAGCCATGTTGGGCATTATGCCAACTTACCTGGTGGTCTAGTGTGGGCTCCCTGATCATCTCCCTGGTGGTCTAGGGTTGGCTCCCTGGTGGTCCGTGGGTGGGCTCTCCCTGGTGGCCCCTGGACGAGCTCCCTGGTGGTCCAGAGTGGCGATCCAAGGGAAACACTGAGCACAGACCCCCCCTCCTCCTTCCTATCAGGAGAGCCGCCGATTGGCTCTCCTCTACTCACGTCTGCAGATGCGACTAGAGGAAAAGCCAATAAACGGCTCTTCCTGTTTACATTGTGATCAGCCGTGATTGGTCATGGCTGATCAGATCACGTGGTAAAGAGCTTCCGATTAGGGTTGCCACATCATCCCTTTAATCCAGGACACACATTAATTACACAAATTCTGTGGCTGATTAAGGTGGGAATTAAACTCACTTGGTGACTTATCTGCATTATATTAGCCTCAGAACATCCAGTGTGATTCATATGTGTCCTGGATTAAAGGGATGATGTGGCAACCCTAGTTTGGGGTCGTTATGTTGGAATACTGCCCTGCAGTAAACCGCTGGCAACAAAAGTGAGTACACCCCTAAGTGAAAATGTCCAAATTGGGTCCAAAGTGTCACTTCTACTCCTCCATGACGACATCACGGAGCTGGTGGATGTTAGAGACCTTGCGCTCCTCCACCTTCCATTTGAGGAGCCCCACAGATGCTCAATAGGGTTTAGGTCAGGGGACGCTTGGCCAGTCCAACACCTTTACCCTCAGCTTCTTTAGCAAGGCAATGGTCGTCTTGGAGGTGTGTTTGGGGTAGGGTTGCCACATCATCCCATTAATCCAGGACACATATGAATTTCACAGGTTGTTCTGTGGCTGATTAAGGTGGTAATTAAACTCACTTGGTGCCTCATCTGCATTATATTAGCCTCAGAACAACCTGTGTAATTCATATGTGTCCTGGATTAAAGGGATGATGTGGCAACCCTAGTTTGGGGTCGTTATGTTGGAATACTGCCCTGTGGCCCAGTCTCCATAGGGAGGGGATCATGCTCTGCTTCAGTATGTCACAGTACATGTTGGCATTCATGGTTCCCTCAATGAACTGTAGCTCCCCAGTGCCGGCAGCACTCATGGAGCCCCAGACCATGACACTCCCACCACCATGCTTGACTGTAGGCAAGACTCACTTGTCTTTGTACTCCTCACCTGGTTGCTGCCACTCACGCTTGACACCATCTGAACCAAATAAGTTTATCTTGGTCTCATCAGACCACAGGGCATGGTTCCAGTAATCCATGCCCTTAGTCTGCTTGTCCTCAGCAAACTGTTTGTGGGCTTTCTTGTGCATCATCTTTAGAAGAGGCTTCCTTCTGAGACGGCAGCCATGCAGACCAATTTGATGCAGTGTGCGGCCTATGGTCTGAGCACTGACAGGCTGACCCCCCACCCCTTCAACCTCTGCAGCAATGCTGGCAGCACTCATACATCTATTTCCCAAAGACAACCTCTGGATATGATGCTGGGCATGTGCACTCAACTTCTTTGGTCGACCATGGTGAGGCGCTGTTCTGAGTGGAACCTGTCCTGTTAAACCGCTGTATGGTCTTGGCCTCCGTGCTGCAGCTCAGTTTCAGGGTCTTGGCAATCTTCTAATAGCCTAGGCCAGTTGTTTCTTAACTCCAATCCTCGGGACCCACTAACAGGCCAGGTATGCAGGATAACTGAAATACATCACAGGTGATATCATTTGCTGCTCAGTGATTGCAGTATTCTTGGATGCATCTCCCCAAGGTAATACTTAAACTCAGGTCTGTTGGTGGGTCCTGAGGACAGGAGTTGAGAACCACTGTCCTAGGCCATCTTTATGTAGAGCAACAATTCTTTTTTGTCAGATCCTCAGAGAGTTCTTTGCCATGAGGTGCCATGTTGAACTTCCAGTAACCAGTATGAGAGAGTGAGAGCGATAACGCCAAATTTAACACACCTGCTCCCCATTCACACCTGAGGCCTTGTAACACTAACGAGTCACATGACACCGGGGAGGGAAACTGTCTAATTGGGCACAATTTGGACATTTTCACTTAGGGGTGTACTCACTTTTTTTGCCAGCGGTTTAGACATTAATGGCTGTGTGTTGAGTTATTTTGAGGGGACAGTAAATTTACACTGTTATACAAGCTGTACACTCACTACTTTACATTGTAGCAAAGTGTCATTTCTTCAGTGTTGTCACATGAAAAGGTATAATAAAATATTTACAAAAATGTGAGGGGTGTACTTACTTTTGTGAGATACTGTAATTTTCCTTTGCATCGTAAATGCACACATACAGATTCCAGCTTCAGCCACAAGGTGGCACTGTCCCATTGGCACACACTTTACTTATTTTTAGCCGGCTAATCTTGGCTCAGCGATCTCAGAGAGATACGGTTTAATTTTTATGGAGAACAATTACAGCAAATTTTAAAGTGTGCGTAAACTTTACCAACGATCTTTTATTTTCTTCCTTTCTTCTGTTAAATATACGACTGAAAGCATTTTGTTATATCTGTTCAATATGTGCCTGTTGATCCCTCCAGAAATGCTGTGCTCCAATGCTGTCCCATGCACTCTGCAAAGTAATCTCTAACAAGAGTAAGAAAACGTGTGTTTGGACTACAACCCTGCATCCATTGAAGTTCCTCTTTACCTTTCAGAAATGATGTGTTCTAATAGGCGTGCGCACAGGCACATCCTAATCACCCCATGTAGCCTATTGACAGCTGATCACTCCTCAGTTGTTAAGGATGCCATGGCTGGCTTCCCGGACCCTGCTTCTTAATAACCAGCTTTTACTGTGCCCTGATTGGGCTGGCAGTGCATTGCAGGGCATTCGGCGGGGCTAACACCTTACAGATTCAGGTGTTCAGCCCAATGTTCAGCCCAAATTCATGCTCGGGCCAAACCATTCGCCCAACACTACTGGCCACACCCAAGGATGCCCTCACTTTGGAAGGAATTCGATTCACTTCCTGTCGTGGCTATAGGACAGAAAGTTAAGGGAATGGGGAAAAAAAATGATGGGTTATAATCCTAATGTAGTGCGCCATCCCCCCCCCCCGCTGGATAGGTGGGTGAGGAAAATTTAGTCAGGCCTGACTGGTGTGCAGGCCTGATTGTTTTTGTTTCTGGGCTGGGAGTGACTCAGGGAGGATTGAGTGATTCACAGATGAGGTCACCAAGACTTCCCACTTCTAGAAACTGAGGGAAGGTTTCTGGACAGAGAGCTGGGAGGGAGGTGTAGCCATCTGGAGTATTCTATGGAGCCCTGACCAATCCCCAATCTGGATTGGCAGGGGGCAAGCCTCCTTAAATACTCAGGGTCAGCCCAATCTGGGAGGAGTAGTTCGGGTGGAAGAGCTGGAATGTAGCTGAGGGCGGAGGCCTCACCCGGGAGGGAGCCCCCAGTCTGGGGGGGGTGACCTTGAGGCGTTTATGTAACATTATTATATAAAATACCTTATTTAAAGCACTGCTGGGTGCTCATATGACCCACCGGAGTTCTCTTCCTCTCCTCCCGACTGACGTCAGCGGGCCCTCCCTCCGCAGTGCTAGGAAAGAAGAGCTCCGGCGGGTCATGTGAGCACCCAGCAGTGCTGTAAATAAGGAATTTTCTACAATGTTACATAAAGACACACATTGGACATTAAATAATCCATTTACAGAGCAGATTCAATTATTTTACAAGGACTTTAACCAGGGTTTATTTTGGGGATTACAGAGATACTGACAGGGAGGGAGAGGAGGAGAGAAGACAGGGGACAAATAATACATCCCCTGAAAATAAGCCCTAATGCATTTTTTGTACCCAAAATTAATATAAGACCCGGTCTTATTTTCGGGGAAGCACGGTAAGCACACCCTCCTACCTGCATGCCAGAGCTAAGGGCAGATGAATTCCAGGAAGTAAATGCTACATGAATCATCTGCCCTTTTTCAAGATGGTCACAGCCAGAAATGCTAGGTGTTGTGTTTTTCAAAGTCATTTCTCATCAAAATAAATAATGGTGGAGACATGGATGGGTGGAAGGGGTTGCTTTGAATAATAAGAATTAATGAAATAGCGGTTTTGGTTTGCCAGTGTATTTCCACTTTAAAGGCAGGCTGCAGTCAGTGTGAATGTACACTATTCATCAATCTTAACTGAAAATTTGGATCCTGCATTTGAGATCCTGGTCTCTAATTGGAAAGGAAGGGGAGGATGGTCTCAACTCTGAGTCATTAGGCCTTATAGTCAGCACAACAGCTATAAGATGCCTTCATAACCTTGTAGAGAGCTGACCAGAGGCGTTGCTTGAAGCTTGTGGGCCCCTATGCAAAAGTTGACTCGGGGCCTCCTGCTACCACCCGCCATTTCCACTGCACACCTGTGTAGGTGAAACCAGAAACTCAGATGTCTCAGGACAAGCCTGGCTGACCCGGGCCCTGCGTTTACTGAATTACCTACACAGGGTGACAGAGCAATCGCTTTTCCCCAGCCACACAAAGTAAATAAGAGGTGTGCAACCATTGAGAGACAGAGAACTACCTGGACAAGTTCACCAGGGGTTTGGTGCCCCCTTTTTTTGTAGGAAATTAACTAGCAAGGCCTAACTAAATAGTAAGGAATACATAGAAAAATATAATAATACAAAAGTCACTGTGAAGATATAAACTTAGCCTAGCGTAAAAGTGGACAGTGTCAGTCAGTAGAGGAGTAGACATCAGTAGGGCAGGGGACGGTGTCAGTAGGGCAGTGGACTGTGTCAGTAGGGCAGTGGACTGTGTCAGTAGGGCAGTGGACGGTGTCAGTAGGGCAGTGGACTGTGTCAGTAGGGCAGTGGACGGTGTCAGTAGGGCAGTGGATGGTGTCAGTAGGGCAGTGGGCGGTGTCAGTAGAGCAGTGGACGGTGTCAGTAGGGCAGTGGACGGTGTCAGTAGGGCAGTGGGCGGTGTCAGTAGAGCAGTGGACGGTGTCAGTAGGGCAGTGGACGGTGTCAGTAGAGCAGTGGACGGTGTCAGTATGGCAGTGGATGGTGTCAGTAGGGCAGAGGACCCTGTCAGTAGAGCAGAGGACGGTGTCAGTAGAGCAGAGGACGGTGTAAGTAGAGCAGTGGATGGTGTCAGTAGGGCAGAGGACGGTGTCAGTAGGGCAGTGGACAGTGTCAGTAGAGCAGAGGACGGTGTCAGTAGGGCAGTGGACGGTGTCAGTAGGGCAGTGGACGGTGTCAGTACGGCAGTGGACGGTGTCAGTAGAGCAGTGGACGGTGTCAGTAGAGCAGTGGACGGTGTCAGTAGGGCAGTGGACGGTGTCAGTAGGGCAGTGGATGGTGTCAGTAGGGCAGAGGACAGTGTCAGTAGAGCAGAGGACGGAGTCAGTAGAGCAGTGGATGGTGTCAGTAGAGCAGTGGATGGTGTCAGTAGGGCAGAGGATGGTGTCAGTAGGGCAGTGGACAGTGTCAGTAGAGCAGAGGACGGTGTCAGTAGAGCAATGGATGGTGTCAGTAGGACAGTGGACGGTGTCAGTAGGGCATTGGACAGTGTCAGTAGAGCAGTGGACGGTGTCAGTAGGGCAGTGGACGGTGTCACTAGAGCAGAGGACGGTGTCAGTAGAGCAGTGGACAGTGTCAGTAGAGCAGAGGACTGTGTCAGTAGAGCAGAGGACGGTGTCAGTAGAGCAGTGGAAGGTGTCAGTAGAGCAGAGGGCGGTGTCAGTAGAGCAGTGGACGGTGTCAGTAGAGCAGAGGACAATGTCAGTAGAGCAGTGGACGGTGTCAGTAGAGCAGAGGACTGTGTCAGTAGAGCAGTGGACGGTGTCAGTAGGGCAGTGGATGGTGTCAGTAGGGCAGAGGACGGTGTCAGTAGGGCAGTGTCAGTAGAGCAGAGGACGGTGTCAGTAGAGCAGAGGATGGTGTCAGTAGGGCAGTGGATGGTGTCAGTAGGGCAGAGGACGGTGTCAGTAGGGCAGAGGACGGTGTTGGTAGAGCAGTGGATGGTGTCAGTAGAGCAGTGGATGGTGTCAGTAGGGCAGAGGATGGTGTCAGTAGGGCAGTGGACAGTGTCAGTAGAGCAGAGGACGGTGTCAGTAGAGCAGTGGACGGTGTCACTAGAGCAGAGGACGGTGTCAGTAGAGCAGTGGACAGTGTCAGTAGAGAAGAGGACTGTGTCAGTAGAGCAGAGGACAGTGTCAGTAGAGCAGTGGACGGTGTCAGTAGAGCAGAGGACGGTGTCAGTAGAGCAGTGGACGGTGTCAGTAGAGCAGAGGACGGTGTCAGTAGAGCAGTGGACGGTGTCAGTAGAGCAGAGGACTGTGTCAGTAGAGAAGTGGACGGTGTCAGTAGGGCAGTGTCAGTAGAGCAGAGGACGGTGTCAGTAGAGCAGAGGATGGTGTCAGTAGGGCAGTGGATGGTGTCAGTAGGGCAGAGGACGGTGTCAGTAGGGCAGTGGACAGTGTCAGTAGAGCAGAGGGCGGTGTCAGTAGAGCAGTGGACAGTGTCAGTAGAGCAGTGGATGGTGTCAGTAGGGCAGAGGATGGTGTCAGCAGAGCAATGGACGGTGTCAGTAGAGCAGTGGACTGTCAGTAGAGCAGTAGATGGTGTCAGTAGGGCAGTGAACGGTGTCAGTAGGGCAGAGGATGGTGTCAGTAGGGCAGAGGATGGTGTCAGTAGGGCAGAGGACGGTGTCAGTAGGGCAGAGGACGGTGTCAGTAGAGTAATGGATGGTGTTAGTAGAGCAGAGGACGGTGTCAGTAAGGCAGAGGATGGTGTCAGTAGGGCAATGGATGGTGTCAGTAGGGCAGTGGACGTGTCAGTAGAGCTGTGGATGTGTCAGTAAGTCAGGCAGTGGATGGTGTAATCATTTTTTTTTAATTAATATAATTTTTTACACTTTTATTAGCAGCCCTTTGATGAAATATCAGGAGTCTAAACAGTAGGGCAGAGGATGGTGTCAGTAGAGCAGTGGACGGTGTCAGTAGAGCAGTGGATGGTGTCAGTAGAGCAGTGGATGGTGTCAGTAGGGCAGTGGACGGTGTCAGTAGAGCAATGGACGGTGTCAGTAGAGCAGTGGACGTGTCAGTAGAGCAGTGGATGGTTTCAGTAGAGCAGTGAACAGTGTCAGTAGAGCAGTGGACGGTGTCAGTAGAGCAGTGGATGGTGTCAGTAGGGCAGTGGACGGTGTCAGTAGAGCAGTGGACAGTGTCAGTAGAGCAGTGCACGGTGTCAGTAGAGCAGAGGACGGTGTCAGTAGGGCAGTGGAGGGTGTCAGTAGAGCAGAGGACAGTGTCAGTAGAGCAAAGGACGGTGTCAGTAGAGCAGTGGATGGTGACAGTAGAGCAGGGAACGGTGTCAGTAGATGGTGTCAGTAGAGCAGTGGATGGTGTCAGTAGGGCAGTGGATGGTGTCAGTAGAGCAGTGGACGGTGTCAGTAGAGCAGAGGACGGTGTCAGTAGAGCAGAGGACGGTGTCAGTAGGGCAGAGGAAGGTGTCAGTAGAGCAGTGGATGGTGACAGTAGAGCAGGGAACGGTGTCAGTAGACGGTGTCAGTAGAGCAGTGGATGGTGTCAGTAGGGCAGAGGACGGTGTCAGTAGAGCAGAGGACGGTGTCAGTAGAGAAGAGGACGGTGTCAGTAGGGCAGAGGACGGTGTCAGTAGGGCAGAGGACGGTGTCAGTAGAGCAGAGGACGGTGTCAGTAGAGCAGAGGGCGGTGTCAGTAGGGCAGTGGATGGTGTAAGCATTTTTTTTTTAATTAATATAATTTTTTACACTTTCATTAGCAGCCCTGTTGGGGGACTTTGGTGAAATATCAGGAGTCTAAATAGACCTCTGATGTCTCACTTTTAAAACAGAGATTCCCCAGCCCCTTTCTCTGCAGCCTCAGCTGCACTGGTCAGTGAATGAATGCAAAGTGTTCTGTGCTGAGCGGCTTTTTGTTCATTTACAAACTGAAGCATAGTAAACACAATTTACTATGCTTTCATATGAGTCAGATCAGTACCGATCACTCACTGTGTTCATTCAGAAAAATAAGGGGCCAGTAAATTACATACTGTATTTACTGGCCCTTTCCACTGTTTTCCATCCTGAAAGTATCCCCTGCAGCAGCCAGCGGTAAAGAAGAGGAGGGAAGCCCGTTCATGCTCCAGGGAGCCTGAGCAGCAAGAAGTACAGGGACAGGAGGGGCGGTGGGGGCAGAATTTGCTAGACTCAAACAGCTGTATTTTCCTGCAGCAGCTGAATAGGGAAAGTAGAGGAGGAGAAGCGAGCTTTCAGCTGCTGGAGGAAAATACAGGCGATCAGGTTTAGTAAATGCTGCCCCCACCGCCCCTCTTGTCACTGTTGTTCCTCTTGCTGCCCGGCCCTCTGGAGCATGCCCGGGGGTGACCTGAGGAAGTCACGTGGCAGTGACGGGACCTGTAGGGCAGAGTCGGGTGACAGAGAGCATCGGCAGCAGCACACGGGAGCCGCAGTCCTGCTGGGAACAGGGAATGAATGCAGTGTTTGTATCTTCAATGTAAGTGGATGTTTTGAATACATTTTATTACATATTACACTATGGGAGTTTACTTTCTTTGATCGAGGGGAATGGAAGAAAAAGGAGGTTTCCTCATATAATCTTACCCAGTACATCTTGGAGAGGGGAACGGAGGAGGAGGATATCGATCGGCTGTCTTATTAACCCGGAGTGTGATTGGACCTGTATAGGTAAAATTTTGAGGTGATCAGGTCCCGGGGATTAACACACATGCATGCATTGTTTAACCCACGTAGAGTGAAGGCTGTTGCAGGGATAAGCAACTAGCGGACCTCCAGCTGTTGCAAAACTACAAGTCCCATCATGCCTCTGCCTCTGGGTGTCATGCTTGTGGCTGTCAGAGTCTTGCTATGCCTCTTGGGACTTGTAGTTCTGCAACAGCTGGAGGTCCGCTAATTGCATATCCCTGAAGGAGCACCGTGTTTAATGAATTTTCATTATGAACTTTATTTATTTTTGCACCTTTGAATTACTGAAGTTTTTCATTTAGGATTTGCTACTTTTTTGATAAGCGCAACCAACACTTAGTATTTTTTTGTATCTTTTCAGTTGTGGGAACAATATTGTGGTTTGCAGCTGTCACATATTCACAGTTTATTTAACCACCTACCTACCGGAGCCCTTTTTTAAATTTGTTGGTTACAAGTTAAAAATTATTTTTTTTTGCTAGAAAATTGCTTAGAACCCCCAAACATTTTATATATATATATTTTTTTAAAGACCCTAGAGAATAAAATGGGCGATCGTTGCAATACTTTTTGTCACATGATATTTGCGCAGTGGTCTTTCAAGCACGATTTTTTTGGGAAAAATTAAATTAAATAAGACAACAGTAAAGTTAAATTTTTTTGTATATTGTGAAAAAGGATGTTACGCCGAGTAAATAGATAAAATTGCACACACTCGCGGAATGGCAACAAACTCTGGTTCTTAAAAATCTCCATAGGCGACGCTTTAAAAATTACCAGGTTAGAGGTGCAGAGGAGGTCTTTTGCAAGAATTATTGCTCACACTCTGGTGATTGCGGCGATACCTCACATGTGTGGTTTGAACACCGTTTTCATACGCGGGCGTGAGTTACGTATGCGTTTTCTTTGCTACGCAAGCTCGCGGGGACGGTGGCGCTTTAAAATTTTTTTTTTTATTTTTTTTAACACTTCCTTTAAAAAAAAAAAAATTCTGATCACTTTTATTGCTATCACAAGGAATGTAAACATCCCTTATGATAGTAATATATTGTGACAGGTACTCTTTATCTTAAAACCCCCCATCCCTCCTTTACACTTCCCAGTATTCAGTATCCAAAAACGGCGATTCTGAATACTGCCATTTTTTTTAAAACCGGCGCAGTTAGCCACCGAGTAAACTGGAAATAACGTCGTAATGTCGCTTCCGGAATGTGACGAAGGAGACCCGATCGGAGCCGATTCCATCTTCCTTCAGGTCTACTCCTAGCCGGCGGACGCGCCGGATCAGAGCACCGGTCTCCCGGTGGGACGGGAGGCCGGAGAAGAGTGGCGGAAGGCGGCGGGAGGGGGGATGTCCCCTCCTGTGGCCTGGGATAACGGCCGAGCGGCTCCCGTTATCGCCGGATAGCCAAACGTCCGCTCTAAAAACCGGTACTGGGATATAGCCTGCAGCTGCAGACTATACCCTGATACTTCCACTTAAAGCAGCCGCCGTTTATAGTGCGGGATAAAACACAGTATTTAGCTTGACCGGGGTTGCCTTTGCAACCCCTGCGACCCATATTGCTACGCCCATAGAGCTGGCCATGACCATGAGCCTGTGATATGAAAAGTCATACACAATATTTTATCTGTTCCAGAATAATAAGAAATAAAGAAAAGAAAATGACATCACACCTTCCTTTAATAGCAAATTTGTAGATAAATGTTCAATGTCTAAATAAGATTATTTTAGCTGCACAGAACAGAAGGCCTTGCGATAAAAAAAATACATCCAATCTTATCACCTTCCAAGCGTCTTATTTTTTCCTCCATTCTTTTCACCAGCTGCAAACTGTGATAAGGAGCATTGCAGGCATTCGTCACTCTTGTCCTGATGATCTGAAGAGCGTCATCCATGATGAGTGGGATCCGTAGACCTTTCACCATAACTTTGCCGAGGGCTGTGGAGAAGAAATAAATGTGTTACCGAATACGAGACGAAGCTGAGGAAATTTGAACAGCGCTCTGTGAAACTCAAACTCATAGATGGATTCCATTGTAGCGTTTTTTTTTATTTTGCCGAAATAACTGTTCATAAATAAATACAGGGGGAAATGTTTTTTGGGTGGGGTCTGGGTATAGCTCCACAAGGTTCTACTGACGTTGCACAGTTCTTGATGCACTGATTCTACTGTGGTATTAAAAGACAGTGAAAAATCTCAAAAAAAAGGTTAGTAAGGCTAAGTAAAAAATAAATTAAGCTAAGGGTGAGTACCTCGTAAGGGAGAAGAGGTCTATCACCTTTGGACATTAGTGAAAAAACGAAGGACTTACAGAGTGGGGTAGGGTTAGAGGGGAGGCCCCCAGGGGGGTGTACATGCAAATGCTTAAAATGGAGAATTCAAACAAAAAATAAATACATTAGGCCAAGTGTGACTACTCTAAAAGGGAAAATAGGTCCATCCCCTTAAGACACTAGTGAAAAAACTGATGATTTATGGAGTGGGGTAGGGTTATAGGAGGGTCCTCACAGGGGGTGTATCCTCAAATAATTTGAATGGAGAATCCAAATAAAAAAAATAAATTAGGCTAAGATTGACTACTCTATCAGGGAGAAGAGTTTTATCACCTCAGGACACTAGCAAAAACAATGAGGACTTACGAAGTGGGGTAGGGTTATAGGGAAGGTGTTCTAGGGGGTGTATCCTTAAATGCTTTCAATGAAAAGCCCAAAGAAAAAAATATAAATTAGACTAAGAGTGACTATTCTGTAAGGGAGAAGAGGTCTATCACCTTAGGACACTAGCAAAAAATCTAAGGACAGAGTGGGGTAGGGCTATAAGTGAAGCGCTCCAGGGAATGTATCCTCAAATGCTTTGAATGGAAAGCCCAAAGAGTGTCTACTCGGTAAGGGAGAGGAGGTCCATCCTCTTAGGACACTAGTTTAAAAACTGAGGACTTATGGAGGGTTATGGGGGGGACCCCCAGGGAGTGCATCTTTAAATAATTTGAATGGAGAATCCAAAGAAAAAAAATTAGGCTAAGCGTGACTACTCTATAAGGGAGAAGAGGTCTATCACCTTAGGACACAAGCTAAAAAACTGAGGACTTACGGAGGTCTATTGCCTTAGGACATTAGCAAAAACTGAGGACTTACAGAGTGGGGTAGCGTTAGAGGGGAGGTGCCCCAGGGGGTGTTTTCTCAAATGCTTGGAATAGTGAATCCAAAGAAAAAAATAAATTAGGTTAAGAATGATTACTCCGTAAGAAAGAGGAGATCTATCACCTTAGGACACTAGCGAAAAAACTGAGGACTTACTGAGTGGGTTAAGGTTAAATGTCTAATCTCTTGACTGTACCAGCCTATAACCCATGGCATATGAATACTCAGCCTGTGTCCTGTGCTGTACAATCAAAATAAACGTTTTTGGGTGCAGGATCTGGTAGAAAGTCCTGTATGGTTTTCCAGTGCTGTCCTGGGGGCAATTAGACACTAAACTGGTTTTAGAAAAAACAAAAATCCTATTCAATTATTTCTTCCTAACTTTTTTTTTTCTGCTGCGATCTGACCTTCCTGTTCCAGAGTAATTATGTTCATTTTCATGGTTCCACTGTATGTAGGAACATAGCCACCGTCTCTTGATCCCACTGTATGTAGGAATGTAGCCACCTTCTTAGTCCCACTGTATGTATATACATAGCTACCTTCTCTTGGTTCCACTGTATGTAGATGCATAGCCACCTTCTCTTGGTTCCACTGTATGTAGGAACGTAGCCACCCGCTCTTGGTCCCAATGTATGTAGATACATAGCCATCTTCTCTTAGTCGCACTGTATGTAGGAATGTAGCCACCCTCTTATGGTCCCACTGTATGTAGATACATAGCCACCTTCTCTTGGTCCCACTGTATGTAGGAATGTAGCCACCCTCTATTGGTCCCATATTATGTAGATACATAGCCACCCTCTCTTGGTCCCACTGTATGTAGGAACATAGCCACCTTCTCTTGGTCCCACTGTAAGTAGGAACATAGCCACCCTGTCTTAGTCCCACTGTATGTAGATACATAGCCACCCTCTCTTGGTTCCACTGTATGTAGGAACATAGCCACTCTCTCTTTGTCCCACTGTATGTAGAAATGTAGCCACCCTGTCTTGGTCCCACTGTATGTAGAAACATAGCCACCCTCTCTTGGTCCCACAGTATGTAGGAATGTAGCCATCCTCTCTTGCTCATTCCGGAGATGAACTACAGACTATGGGATGTGTAGTCTACCCAGAGCAGTGTATATGACCACTAAATAACAAACACTGCTTGTTTCAGTGAGGTGACAGTGAAAAGGAGAGATATGGAAGCTCACAGAGGACTTTTACAAAAAATTGTGGTGTCTCCTTACTAGAGTTGAGCGAACCCGAACTGTAAAGTTCGGGTTCGTACCAAACTTTGCGGTGTTCGGGACCCGAACCCGAACTTTTAAAAAAAAGTTTGGGTTCAGGTTCTGGTATTTTTTTCCAGCTTGTTGAATAGCTGCAGGGCAGCCAATCAACAAGCGTTTTACTGGTTTGCCCTTAGAAGCCATCACAGCCATGCCTACTAATGGCATGGCTGTGATTGGCCAATGCATCATGTGACCCAGCCTCTGTATGAGCTGGAGTCACGTAGTGCTGCATGTCACATGCACTCAGGCTAGTGTAGGGAGAGGATGCTGCTGGTGCTGTAAGGGACAGATTATTGTTATTTCCCTATCCCCATTTCTTTGTAGGGCACTTGTCCTACTCTTACCCCCACTTTTCTTCCTTTTGCAGCCCTCTAGCACTTTCCAGGACTTTTTTACAGCCATTTTTGTGCCCAAAAGTTCGGGTCCCCATTGATTTCAATGGGGTTTGGGGTCAAGTTCGGACCGAACCAGAACTTTTCCACGAAAACCTGAACATCAAGGTGTCCGCTCAACTCTACTCCTTATATCAGTGGGCAGCGAAAAAGTGACCCCTTGCATTAATGGTTTGTGGAAAATTGCCCCCTTGCATTGGTGGACAGTGTAATTAGGAGATCATTCCACCAAAGATCATGGAATCCTTAAAATATCAGGAGGAACCCAAGAGTTACATGGACCCTGGTTAAGAAAAGGTGTTATGAGGAGATAAAACCAAGTGGATAGGTCTACCTTCCCCTCCTCTTGTTTGTGCACTGGCAGAGGATGTTGCTGGTGTCCCACTGTTATTGGAACACTCAAAGTTCTGATTGGCTTCAGGCAGGGGGCTGATAGTAAAAGGAGGAGGAAACATTCCATGTACAAGTTCCATGTATGTGGAGATGCAGCTCAGAGGTGTGTGTTCATTGGAGGAGGGCAGACAAGGACAGAAGAGCACCCAGACAGAGCAGCCAACAATGGGGCATCATTTCTCCCAATGATAGAAACAATGGGGCACTATTCCTCCCCCTAATACCAAATCTGCCCCCCCCCCCCCAAAAGTCTACAGGACAATAAACTGGCCCTTTGTTTAGAAGCTTTGGAGACTCCTGATATAGGGCTTAAATGTGTGCCTAACAATGTTTAGGCTGGGCTTCATGCCTGGGGTCTGATTCAGGTGCGAATTCAGGCAAAAATTCAGACCTAATTTGCACCCGAATCAGACCCAAAGACGCACAGGACCCTTTTTGAATGCGGACCTCGGCCGCCCCAGACCTGTGTGGACCAGCTCCATTGAGAGCCGGTCACATTAGCCTGTCATGCAAATTGGATGCAGAGAAAACCGCATCCAATTCCCATATGTGTGAACCCGGCCTTACTGTGCGTGTTTCACTAAGCAATGTGCCGGTTTTTACTCCCCTGCTATGCAGGGAGAAAAAAAAAAAAGAGTGCATCGCTGCTGACAGTAGACAGCTCTGTGTTGTTTACCTATACAGGGCTCTCTTCTGTTATTTGTTCAATCGGTGGGTTCCGGCCATAAATCATTGCTGCTGCGGCACATGGCGCCCCCTACCCAGAACTGCTGGATCACACACATGTATGCAATCTAGTTCAGCGGGGCCACTCTGTGCCGCAGTGAATCTGTGGCAGGCGATTGGCTAATCTGTTTACTTCCTGGGGTCCTTCTTCAGGTGTACACATCACTGCCTGCAAGATGTGAACATCTCCCATTGATGGTGGTGACCCTTCCAGCAGCCAGGTCCTCTCTCATTGGCGCCAGAGGCAGGAGAACTCACGGGGGAGGTGAGGGGACCAGTGCCCAAGAAGATAACAAACAGGGAAGAATGTCTGATCCTCAGGGCAGGAAATGAGCTTTGCTCATAGAAGTAACTTGGGGCTTCATCCACTACACTGCAGGATGTCTGAGGAAGAGGAGTCTGGAATCAGGAGTGAGGTCATTGATGGACAATGCGATATTTGAAATTTATATTTGTTTAGAGTTGGGCTTCAAATCCCGGAACTGTCTTCACCAAATTTGAATTTAGTGTATGTAAATCTCAGTACCAGTTACATTGTTCTCAGCTATTTCTGTGGACTAAGGAATACGTCCCCCTTATTTACAGTATCTCACAAAAGTAAGTACACCCCTCACATTTGTGTAAATATTTTATTCTATCTTTTCATGTGACAACACTGAAGAAATGACACTTTGCTACAATGTAAAGTAGTGAGTGTACAGCTTGTATAACAGTGTAAATCTGCTGTCCCCTCAAAATAAGTGAGTACACCCCTAAGCGAAAATGTCCAAACTGGGCTCAATTAGCCATTTTCCCTCCCTGGTGTCATGTGACTCATTGGTGTTACAAGGTCTCGGGTGTGAATGGGGAGCAGGTGTGTTAAATTTGGTGTTATCTCATACTGGTCACTGGAAGTTCAACATGGCACCTCATGGCAAAGAACTCTCGGAGGATCTGAAAAAAAAGAATTGTTGCTCTACATAAAGATGACCTAGGCTATAAGAAGATTGTCAAGACCCTGAAACTGAGCTGCAGCACGGTGGCCAAGACCATACAGCGGTTTAATAGGACAGGTTCCACTCAGAACAGCGCCTCACCATGGTCGACCAAAGAAGTTGAGTGCTGTGCTCAGCGTCATATCCAGAGGTTGTCTATGGGAAATAGACGTATGAGTGCTGCCAGCATTGCTGCAGAGGTTGAAGGAGTGGGGGGGTCAGCCTGTCAGTGCTCAGACCATACGCCGCACACTGCATCAAATTGGTCTGCATGGCTGTCATCCCAGAAGGAAGCCTCTTCTAAAGATGATGCACATGAAAGCCTGCAAACAGTTTGCTGAAGACAAGCAGACTAAGGACATGGATTACTGGAACCATGCCCTGTGGTCTGATGAGACCAAGATAAACGTATTTGGTTCAGATGGTGTCAAGTGTGTTTGTGGCGGCAACCAGGTGAGGAGTACAAAGACAAGTGTGTCTTGCCTACAGTCAAGCATGATGGTGGGAGTGTCATAGTCTGGGGCTGCATGAGTGCTGCCGGCACTGGGGAGCTACAGTTCATTGAGGGAACCATGAATGCCAACATGTACTGTGACATACTGAAGCAGAGCATGATGCCCTCCCTTCGGAGACTGGGCCACAGGGCAGTATTCCAACATAACGACCCCAAACACACCTCCAAGATGACCACTGCCTTGCTAAAGAAGCTGAGGGTAAAGGTGATGGACTGGCCAAGCATTTCTCCAGACCTAAACCCTATTGAGCATCTGTGGGGCATCGTCAAATGGAAGGTGGAGGAGCGCAAGATCTCTAACATCCACCAGCTCCGTGATGTCGTCATGGAGGAGGGGAAGAGGACTCCAGTGGCAACCTGTGAAGCTCTGGTGAACTCCATGCCCAAGAGGGTTAAGGCAGTGCTGGAAAATAATGGTGGCCCCACAACATATTGACGCTTTGGACCCAATTTGGACATTTTCACTTTGTTGCCAGCGCTTTAGACATTAATGGCTGAGTTGAGGTATTTTGAGGGGACAGCAAATTTACACTGTTAGACCCCATACACACTATACAACTTTTGTTGTCAGATTTTCTTTAGATTTATCAAAACCATGTAGTGCAAGGACCTGCCTGATTGAATACAAATTGAAACTCTTTTGACCTCATATTATATGGTTTTGGTAAATCTGAAGGAAAAAATCTACAGAGAATTGGATAGTGTGTATCCAGCTTTATGCAAGCTGTACACTCACTACTTTACATGATCATACTGAAATATGTATTTCAATATGATCATGTAATCTTTATTTAGTATGTTCAATAAATTTATACTTTTTATACATTTTGTACTTTTTTTTGTATGTGGCATACCTCATTCAAAGTCCCACGACCAAAGTCCTTTGTTCTGTATGTTATATAGGGATGGAGGTATGCCACAGTGGTAGCGACAGTTCACACTCTCTCTTACATTGTAGTTTGGACAAAAGATTCTCTTATCCAGTAGGAACCAAGACATGAAATTCTCTCCTGTATCTGGTCCAATGGCCAAACTGAGAGCCCAACAAGTGGATTTTATTTTATAGTACTCCATAAAACAGCATTCCACTTTTGTTGGTTAGTATGTAAAACCCAACACCTCTATATTCGTGACATTGTTTTCCTGAGCACAAACAAGCTGAGGCCGGGATGGGTGTTGGGTGTCAGTACAAAGAGAGCGGGGTGGGAAGGTCAAAATGCAGCAGCCACTTGGAAAACTAAATAGGTCTAGTCTATCTTCAAGAGGAAATTTGCTTCACATACTATCCTTTTATTTCCTCTTACTTGATTCACTGGGATATCCTCAAAATACATGACAAGTCCAGCAGTCTTGCTGCAATCGATCTGTTGGGTCCTTTTACTTACGTTATCATGGGGCTGGGCTGAGTCCTCCAAGTTTGCAGCTAGCCCTCTGATCACGCGTATGAGCCACTGCGCAACATCAGGGGAATGGCTGCAAGAAGCCGGAAGAGGCAACCCTTGGATGACATGCAGGGGCACATACATTGTAGAGGACCCCGAAGCTTTCTGGGATGCGTGACATCAACATTCCAAAAGGTTTTGGGAGACGGGATCTTCATTCTCACCTAGGCAAAAATCACAAAGGGGATGACTCTCAGATGACAGGCAGAGGCACATCCATAAAGGTTTAGAGCAGTGGTTCTCAACTCCTGTCCTCGGGACCCACCAACAGGCCAGGTTTGCAGGATAACTGAAATACATCACAGGTGATATAATTTGCTGCTCAGTGATTGCAGTATTCTAGTCTGCATCTGCCCAAGGTAATACTTAAAATCTGGCCTGTTAGTGGGTCCTGAGGACCGGAGTTGAGAACCACTGGTTTAGAGAGACTGGAACACCATTCTCACCAAGGCAAGAATACCGGAAGAGACAACCCTTGGAGGACATACAGCGGCACATCTGTTGTACAGGACTCCGAGGCTTCTTGGGATGCATGACATCAGAATTCCAAGAAGCTGTGGGTAACTGGAACACCAATCTCACCTAGGCAAGAACCTCAAAAAAGATGACCTCGGAGGATACACAGTGGCACATCCATTGTAGCGAACCGAGGCTTCTTGGGATGCATGACATCAGTATTTAAAGAAGTTCTAGATAACTGGAACACCATTCTTATCTAGGCAAGAATCCGGAAAGAGATGACCCTCAGAGGATACACAGTGGCACATCCATTGTGGAGGTCCCGAGGCTTCTTAGAATGAATGACATCAGCATTCCAAGAAGCTGTGGGTAATTGGCACACCGTTCTCTCCTAGCCAAACATACCAGAAGAGACGACCCTCAGAGGATACACATGGGCACATCCGTTGTAGAGAACCCAAAGGCTTCCTGGGATGCATGACATCAATATTCCAAAAGGTTTTAGGAGACTGGAGCGCCATTCTCACACAGGCAAGAATAACAAAGGGCATGACCCTCAGCTGACAGGCAGTGACACATCCATAAGGGTTTAGGGAGACTCACCTAGGCAAGAATCTCGGAAGAGATGAACCTTGGAGGTCATGCAGAGGCACACTTATTGTAGAGAACCCCAAGGCTTCCTGGGATGCATGACATCGGTATTCCAAGTCTGTTAGTGACTGTAAGACCATTCTCACCTAAGCAAGAATCCCGGAAGAGACAACCCTTGGAGGACATGCAGCGGCACATTTGTTGTAGAGTACCCCAGGGTTTCTTGGGATGCATGACATTAGTATTCCAAGAGTCACTGGTGACTGGAACACTATTCTCACCTAGGCAAGAAATTCAAAAGTGGCAAGAGGAGTCCCAAAAAGAAAAAAAAAATGTTTGATTGTAGGAAAGGTGGGGGGTAGTAGTGCAAAGAGGGAAAGTGGCCGTCACCGCTCTATTGCTGCTGTGCCACTCAGCCTGTGTGCTCTCTCCTGGGTCTACTACCCCGCCAACAATGTCATCTTATCAGCAGGGCAGGGGGTGGGAAAAGCTGGAGATCTGCACAGAGGGGGAGTCTTTTCATATTAAGAAGTGGATAATCACCTGTTTGTTGACATAAGTTGGGCAGCTCCCGCTCTCCATCCAGATCTGCAGCTCCTCACGCTCCCCTGCCCTGCTGATAGGATGACATCGTCGGCAGGGCGGGAGACGACACACGGGATGATAACTGCGTCTGCCCTGCCAAAAATAGAACTGTGCAGGGGAGGCAGAGACTGAATTGAGGTAGAATGATGTTATAGAGGAAAGGGTGAGGGTACATGACTAAAAGGGGTACTGTGATGGGGAGCTGTGAGTGCTAGGGGCACTGAAATGTAAAAGGGCACTGTGATATAAAGGGGACTGCACTGTAATCATTACAGCACTCCTTTATAAGTGCAGTCCCCTTTATATCACAATGGCCCTTTACAGTGCAGTCCCCCTTTATAGCACAATGGCCCTTTACAGTGCAGTTCCCCTTTATATCACAATGGCCCTTTACAGTGCAGTCCCCCTTTATATCACAATGGCCATTTACAGTGCAGTTCCCTTTATATCACAATGGCCCTTTACATCACAATGGCCCTTTACAGTGCAGTCCCCTTTATATCACAATGTCAATTTACAGTGCAGTCCCCCTTTATATCACAACGGCCCTTTACAGTGCAGTCCCCTTTATATCACAATGTCAATTTACAGTGCAGTCCCCCTTTATATCACAATGGCCCTTTACAGTGCAGTCCCCCTTTATAGCACAATGACCCTTTACAGTACAGTCCCCCTTTATAGCACAATGGCCCTTTACAGTGCAGTCCCCCTTTATATCACAATGGCCCTTTACAGTGCAGTCCCCCTTTATATCACAATGACCCATATTTCCCCCTGACGTGACATTT
>BLSH010214783.1:46475-56821 GCA_018402905.1 Glandirana rugosa | reverse complement strand
ACAATGGCCCTTTACAGTGCAGTCCCCCTTTATATCACAATGGCCCTTTACAGTGCAGTCCCCCTTTATATCACAATGGCCATTTACAGTGCAGTTCCCTTTATATCACAATGGCCCTTTACATCACAATGGCCCTTTACAGTGCAGTCCCCTTTATATCACAATGTCAATTTACAGTACAGTCCCCCTTTATAGCACAATGACCCTTTACAGTGCAGCCCCCCTTTATAGCACAATGACCCTTTACAGTGCAGTCCCCCTTTATAATACAATGGCCCTTTACAGTGCAGCCCCCCTTTATATCACAATGGCCCTTTACAGTGCAGTCCCCCTTTATATCACAATGGCCCTTTACAGTGCAGTCCCCCTTTATATCACAATGGCCCTTTACAGTGCAGTCCCCCTTTATAGCACAATGACCCTTTACAGTACAGTCCCCCTTTATATCACAATGTCCCTTTACAGTGCAGTCCCCCTTTATATCACAATGGCCCTTTACAGTGCAGTCCCCCTTTATATCACAATGTCCCTTTACAGTGCAGTCCCCCTTTGTAGCACAATGTCCCTTTACAGTACAGTCCCCCTTTATAGCACAATGGCCCTTTACAGTGCAGTCCCCCTTTATATCACAATGGCCCTTTACAGTGCAGTCCCCCTTTATATCACAATGACCCTTTACAGTGCAGTCCCCCTTTATAGCACAATGCCCCCTTTTCAGTGCAGTCCTCTTTATAATAATGTAAAGGAGACTGCACTGTAAGGGGGCATTATAATATAAAGGGGAACTGAGGACACTGTGGGACTGCTTTAAAGGGGGGACTGTGGGGTTAAGGGGTACTGTGGACACTGATATAAAGGAGGGCCTGTGCTGTAAAGGGGGCTGAGGACAGACTCTGTGAATATCCTGTAAATCCCCATCCCAGGAAAAATTGCCTGCTATGAAACTGGTCCCTGGTGCCAAAGGTTGGGGCCTGCTGGGTTTTTCTAAATGAATAAAATAAAAAAGTGTAGCAGTCCTTAGATGTGGTGGCTGCACTAGTTTTCTTTTTTTCAGGCTCTTTCCTTTATTGTCACCTGGTGATCCTGCCAGTAGCACACTTCCTGCCCTAGGAAGGCAATGCTCACTCACTACACCGTAGCTCAGGAGAAGCAACATGTTCAGCAGGACTACAGAACATTTCTCTTCCTCCCCCTAACATAGGGTGAAGGTGTTCTGTAGTGTACAGAAATAACTAAGGACAGTGTAACTGATAACAGACGTCAGGAGAGCAGAGGAAGGTTTCAGCTATCACAAGATTTAATTATTGGACAGATATGCCAAACACTTCCAATGCTATACAATAGTATAAAGTACTATTGTTAGAATAGTATGACTAAATGGACCAATACGAGATGTTTAGGTATAGCCACATTTCTTTGTAGTTTGGAGTAAGGAAGGTTTAGACACTTTGTCAGGTTTTATCCCTGTGTCCCCAATGGAGAGATCCGCCGCCTCTTCTGGTGACCAAAGACACCAAGGCCAAAAGTGAGAAAAATCCAACATTTCACAATGGACGCCATTAACATGCATATGGGGGGTGAATCCTCCAGTAGGGACACTCATTTCAGTTACAATGGGGAATTCTCATTTCCTTCTGTGTCTTCAGGGCAGGAAGTGAAGAGGAATCTACCCAACTGGACACGGGCAGAAGAAAACTAAACTGAAAGGGGTTCTAATTCTTCTCTGCGCCTCCAAAACCAAAAAGTTTTTGCTAAATATATATATATATATATATATACACTCACCGGCCACTTGGTTAGGCATCTAAACGTGGTGAAGACAACTTGCTGAAGTTCAAATTGGGCATCAGAATGGGGAAGAAAGGGGTTTTAAATGACTTTGAACGTGGCATGGTTGTTGGTGGCAGACGGGCCGGTTCTGAGTTTTTCTGGGATTTTCACGCACAACCATCTCTCAGGTTTACAGAGCATGGTGGGAAAAAGAGAAAATATCCAGTGAGTGGCAGTTGTGTGGAGGAAAATGCCTTGTTGATGTCAGAGGAGAATGGGCAGGCTGGTTCCAGATGATAGAAAGGCAACAGTAACTCAAATAACAACTCGTTAGACCCAAGGTATGCAGAATACCATTAAAAATGAATATTAACCACTTCCGGACCAACGCCATCACCTGATGGCGGTCACTTTGCCGTTGCATACTGTTACTATGGTAGCAGATAGCTACCATAACCCCGGTATTTTTTTTTCAGCTGGCGATTCTCTGTGAGATAAAAGTGGCGGTGGATTTGCGGCGAGATCACTTTTATCTAGGGTGGGAGAGGTGCCCCCCACCGTTTTCCCGTCGGGCGGTAGAGGTACCCCCGCCATTTTCCCGTCATCTCCACCACTTACCAGACCCGCCGGTAGCAGCGGAGATGATCGGGTCACCTCTCCCCAGTGCCTGGATGCCGAGTGAGCAGAAGATGTCGCCCACTCGGTTCCATAACAATGCAGGGCAGAAGCGACGTCACAAGTCCCTTCCGCCCCATGCTCTTAATAGGGACATCTTTTTTTTTCAATGTCATTTTATTTATTTTTTTATTGCATTTTAGTGTAAATATGAGATCTGATGTCTTTTTGACCCCACATCTCACATTTAAGATGCTTTTCTATTACAAGGAATGTTTAAATTTCTTGTAATAGGAATAAAGTAATCACAATTTTTTTTTATAAAGAATGGTGTATGAATAAAAAGTAAAATAAATAAGAAAAAAAAAAGTGCCCCGTCCCGCAAGCTCGCACGCAGAAGCAAACGCATACGTAAGTCAAGCCGGCATAAGAAAACGGTGTTCAAACCACACATGTGAATTATCACCGTGATCGTTAGAGCGAGAGCAATAATTTTAGCTCTAGACCTCTTCTGTAACTCTAATCTGGTAACCTCTAGGAATTTTTAAATGTCGCCAATGGAGATTTTTAAGTGCAAAAGTTTGTCGCCATTCCACGAGCGGGCGCAATTTTGAAGCCTGACATATTGGGTATCAATTTACTCGGCGTAACATCATCTTTCACAATGAGGAAAAAAATTGGGGTAACTTTACTGTTGTCTTATTTATTTAACTCAAAAAAGTGAAATTTTTCCCAAAAATATTGCGCTTGTAAAACCGCTGCGCAAATACGGTGCGACAAAAAGTATTGCGATGACCGCCATTTTATTCTCTAGGGTGTTACAAAAAATATATATATAATGTTTGGGGGTCCTAAGTAATTTTATAGCAAAAAAAAACTGATTTTAACTCGTAAACACCAAGTGTCAAAAATAGGCTCGGTCTGGAAGTGGTTAAACCGTACTCTCAAACTAATATAAACTGACCACTAGTGGGCAGGGTAAACCCATTGTGCAAATAACAGCAATAAAGTGCATTGGTGATATTCAAACTCATATTTATTATTATACAGGATTTATATAGTGCCAACAGCTTACGCAGGGCTTTACAACTTGAGGGTAGACAGTACAAATACAATACATTTAAATACAGTAGGAATCAGAGGGCCCTGCTCGTTAGAGCTTACAATCTAAGAGGAAAAGTAAAGAGATACAAGAGGTGGTAACTGTGGGGGATGAGCTGATGGAGAAGATAAATGTAGAGTTGTTAGGTGGGGGGCAGATGGGCTTCTCTGAAGAGATGAGTTTTCAGGGATCGTCTGAAGGTGGACAAAGTAGGAGAAAGTCGGACAGATTGGGGTAGACTAGAGCATTCCAGAGGATGGGAGAGGCTCTAGAGAAGTCCTGGAGGAGAGCATGGGATGAGGTGACAAGGGAGCTAGAGAGCAGGAGGTCTTGGGAGGAGCGAAGAGATCGATTTGGTTGGTATTTTGAGACCAGGTTAGTGATGCAGCTGGGGGCCAGGTTGTGGGTGGCTTTATAAGTTGTTAGTATTTTGAATTTAATTTGCTGGTTGAGTGGCAACCAATGGAGGGATTGACATAGGGGTAGCAGACGCCAAGAGGTTTTTAGGGAGGATGAGCCTGGTGGCAGCGTTCATGATGGACTGGAGTGGGGAGAGACTATTTAGAGGCAAGCCAGTGAGGAGGGAGTTGCAGTAGTCGAGACGAGAAATGACCAGGGAGTGGATTAGAAGCTTTGTGGTGTCATTGGTTAGGAAGGGGCGTATCTTGGTGATGTTGCGTTGGTTGAGGCGGCAAATTTTGGATAGCAATTGGATGTGGGGCCAAAAGGTTAGTTCGGAGTCCAGGATTACACCTAGGACCTTGGCGTGGGGGAGGAAATCCAGAGAAATCTGGGGAAGGGGCACGTGGGGGAGGAAATATCATAAGCTTGGTTTTGGATAGGTTGAGTTTGATGTGACATCCAGGCCGATATGTCAGTTAGTAAGCTGGTGATGCGTGAGGAGACAGATGGAGAGAGCTGGGGGGTGGAGAGACAGATTTGTGTGTCATCAGCGTAGAGTTGACCCCTGATGACGTCAGCATGCCTGACGAAACGTTGTTGGGTTAGCGTGACACGGAACGTCACTTCCACTCTTTGGAACGCAGAAGGAGCACATCTGCGCCCCCTGCTTGTACCTATTTGGCTTTTACGTTTTTTAAATAAAATTACCAAGCGGTCTTTCACTATGAGAGCCTCCTAATTTTTTACATGAGTTGACTGGATTTCCTACCTCTGTCCTTATGGTGTGGACTTGCTGGATATCCAAAAATTCCTATGCGTTGGTGATCTCTGTCATAGAGATCATATGGATCTGGTGAGTAGGACCTTTGGCTGATTCACGGGTGGAGGATTACAGTCACCTTGTATCACTTTTTGGATGTCTACACCCAGATAGACTTGTACTATTTACACATTCAAGGATATGATTCTTGATTGCATATTTTGCACTTTATTGGATGGACTTTAGATGCAATTTAATTTATTTTATGAACTGTTTTGGCACTTCAATCATTGCATGATATATATATATATATATATATATATATATATATATATATATATATGAGTTTGAATATCACTAATGAACTTTATTGCGGTTATTTGCACAATGGGTTTACCCTGCCCCCTAGTGGTCAGTTTATATTAGTTTGAGAGCAGGGTTTAATATTCATTTTTTATTTTCCACAACTGACATTGAGAATATTGTCTATACAGGAGTAGATTACATTGCTCTGGGAACATTATATGTGTATTCCTTTTTTACATGCAAAATACCATCCCTGAATGCCCAACATATCCAACCTTGAAGCAAAAGACCACACCGGGTGCCACTCCTGTCAGCTAAGAACAGGAAATTGAGGCTACAATTGGCACAGCCTCACCAACATTGGACAATAGAAGATTGGAAAAACGTTGCCTGGTCTGATGAGTTTGGATTTCAGCTGCGACATTCAGATGGTGGGGTCAGAATTGGGCTCATGGATCCATCTTGCCTTGTATCACCGGTTCAGGCTGGTGGTGGGGGTGTAATGATGTGGGGAATATTTTCTTTGACACACTTTGGACCCCTTGGTACCAGTTGAGCATTGTTTAAACCCCACAGCCTACCTGAGTATTGTTTCTGACCATGTCCATCCCTTTATGACTACAGTGCCCCCATCTTCTGATGGCTCCGTCCAGCAGGATAATGCACCATGTCACCAAGCTCCAATCATCTCACCACTGGACAATGAGGTCACTGTACTCCACACATCTCCATCCAATCATCTCACCACTGGACAATGAGGTCACTGTACTCCAATGGCCTCCACACTCACCACATCTCATCCAATCATCTCACCACTGGACAATGAGGTCACTGTACTCCAATGGCCTCCACACTCACCACATCTCATCCAATCATCTCACCACTGGACAATGAGGTCTCTGTACTCCAATGGCCTCCACACTCACCAGATCTCCATCCAATCATCTCACCACTGGACAATGAGGTCACTGTACTCCAATGGCCTCCACGCTAGGGCTGCAACGAACAATTATTTTCATAATCGATTAGTTGGTCGATTATTGTTTCGAGTAATCGGATAATAACCTTACAAAAAAATGTGGTGTAAAATTTAGTGAATATTTAGGCCTCATACACACGGGCGTCTGATAATAAATAAGCAAATCGTCGGGTCCTCCACACTCACATCTCCATCCAATCATCTCACCAATGGACAATGAGGTCTCTGTACTCCAATGGCCTCCACACTCACCACATCTCATCCAATAAGACACCTTTGGGATGTGGTGGAATGGGACATCTGACAAATCTGCAGCAACTGTGTGATGCCATCATGGTACTATGGAGAAAAATCTCTGAGGAACGTTTACAACACCTTGTTGTATCGATGCCAAGAATGAAGGCAAAAGGGGGTCCATCTTGGGACTAGCAAGGTGTACCTAATAAAGTGGCTGGTGCGTGTATGTTTATTTATATCAGGGCCCTCAGTGCGAATGGATTGGGTGCAATTCATTTTGAATGGTACCCAACGCATTGTGCAATAGAGCCCAACACACACAACGCATACACCAGCAGGGTCAAGCCCTGTTCTTTTATCCATTGCAGTAGTTGGCAGTCCATTCATAACGAATGCGCTGCCCTAACGCAAGTTAACAGGTTTGCATGGAACGCTTAAGGTAGAATTCCAGCCTCAATCAGATTAGTCTTAGGCCCCTCTCACACTTGTGCGACTTGTACTGCGACTTGGGGCTGCAAAGTCATTTATATCTGTGCGACTTCAAAGCAGTCCCTGCACTACTTTGGTCCGACTTTGATGCGACTTGAGGTTCATAGACCTCAGGATTACTCAGGCATCGTTTCGAGTTGCGTCATGAATCACACGACTTTCAGGCCGCACAAGTGTGCAAGGGGCCTTAGTCCCAACCCTTATGATGACTAACCTGTGTAAAAAAAAGATGCTCATGTGATCCGACTTACCCATGTCGGTGGCTGCAGGGGAGCAGAGAGCACCTGACAATGATTGGGAACGGTGACGTCACCCATAGGCTCCCATCCAATGTCGGTGGTCCCTCTTCTCCCCTGCAGCTGCTGCAAGATGACACAGGGGAGCTGGATCACATGACCAGACTGAGCTGGATACAGGCAAGTATATCTTCCACACAAAGGGTCCGATTGGGTCTGCCCGTCAGTTTTTCAGGCGGACCTGATTGGGCCCTCCATTCACCCCTATGGACTGGCAGGTGTAAACGGACCTGAGTCCATTTACACCCAACTTCCTCCAAATCAGATCGGACGTGGATCCAGCCTCCTCTATCTAGGTGGATTGGAGGGCAGTTGGGTGTAAACAGACAGGTGCAGTCGGGTCACACCCGGCCCTCCATAGAGTAGAGTGGGCTCTGTCAGTGTCCGCTGTACATAAACCGAGCAGACAAGGACCTGTCATACGACCCCCACTCTGCTCAGCAGGGGATCAACAGACAGATCTCTTCCTAACCAAAACAGAGTCCGCCCTGTGTGACAGGGGCCTTAATAAGGCCATGAATTATGCAATTTTCTTTCCTTGGTCCACAGGTTGAAGGAAAGAAAAATCACTCGATTCCCTGATTAACCACTTGCTGACCGCCAACTGCAGGTTGACAGCGACAAGGTGGCTATTAGGCAAATCGCCGTCATATGACGGCGGCTGCGAGACCGTGTACTGTGAGCGTGTGCGCAGCCGGAGGCGCGCTCGTGCACGCACTGTGTCCGGGGGGGGGGGAGCCAGTGCGTGGGTAGGACGGACTCGATCTCTGCCGGCTACCCGCGATGCCCCCCCCCCCCTCCCCGCAGTGAAAGAATGGAGATCCGTGCATGTAAACACGGATCTCCATTCTGTGAGAGGGGGAAGGGCTGTGATCACAGCCTTCCTCTATGGAAGCCGTGCTCACTCCCCTCCCCCTGCCAAACACTAAGACAGTTAGAACACGCCCAGGTGACACAGTTAACCCTTAGAGCGCCCCTGCAGGTTAACCCTTTCATTGCCAATGGCATTTACACAGTAATCGGTGCATTTTTATAGCACTGATCGCTGTATAAATGTCAATGGTCCCAAAAAAGTGTCAAAATGGTCCGACATGTCCGCCGCAATATCGCAGTACTACTAAAAATTGCAGATCGCCGCCATTACTAGTAAAAAATAAATAAAAATCCCAGAAATGAATTATCATCCGTAAACGCGGCAACTTTTGCGCAAACCAATCAATAAGCGCTGATTTCGATTTTTTTTATCACAAATATGAGGAGGAATTTAAATCGGCCAAAACCGTTGTAAAAAAAAAGTTATTTTATATTTTTTTTTGGATTTGTATTTTAGCAAAAAGTAAGACATTTGTGTTTTTTTGCAAAATTGTCGCTCTTCTTCTGTTTATAGCGGCGATCAGAAATGACGCAGAGGGGATCAAATACCACCAAAAGAAAGCTCTATTTGTGGGGAAAAAAGGACACCAATTTCGTTTGGGTACAACGTCGCACGACCGCGCAATTGTCAGTTAAAGCGACGCAGCGCCGAATCGCAAAAAGTGCTCTGGTCCTAAAGTGGGAAATCCTTCTGGGGCTGAAGGGGTTAACACAGTCAGGGTTGGATGGGGGAATCCCTCCCACTGCGCTATTGTATTCTGACAGCAGAGGTTACCCCAGTCACCAGAATACAATGATCGCCGCCACCAGCAGTGATCAAATAAAAAAAAAAAATTAAAAAACGATAGGCTGGTTACAAGGGGGTCGATCGACAGACTTCAGTACAACCAGCCTGCCCATAGACAGATCTGCCTGGCCCACTGAAACGTCTAGAACCGGCTTTAGACGGGTCAGCATAGGCGTTAGGGGACATTTTAACCTCTTGCCGACCGCCGATCGGCATCTGACGGCAGCAAAGTGGTTCGTTCCCGCAAAACGCCGTCATACGACGGCGGCTGCGGGATCGAGCTTAGTGAGCGCGCGCCCACTGTGTTCTGGGAGGGCCAGGGAGCGGGTGCGGCGGCTTCGATTGCGGCCGGCTACCCTGATGGCCCCCCCGAGCGGAGGAACGGAGGTCCGTGTATGTAAACACGGACCTCCGCTCTGTGTGAAGGGGGAAGGGCGATGATCACAGCCTTCCTGTACGTGAAGGCTGTGACCACTTCCCTTCCCCAGATAGTGCAGTCCCCCTACAGTTAGAACACGCCCAGGGAACACAGTTAACCCTTAGAGCGCCCCCTGCAGGTTAACCCCTTCACTGCCAATGGCATTTACACAGTAATCAGTGCATTTTTATAGCACTGATCGCTGTATAAATGCCAATGGTCCCAAAAAAGTGTGAAAATAGTCCGACATGTCCGCTGAAATATCGCAGTACCGCTAAAAATCGCAGATTGCCGCCATTACTAGTAAAAAAAAAAAAAAAAACCCCCAAAAATGAATTCTCATCATCCGTAAACGCGACCACTTTTGCGCAAACCAATCAATAAACGCTGATTACGATTTTTTTTATCACAAATATGAGGAAGAATATAAATCGGCCAAAAACGGTGAAAAAAATGTTTTTTTATATTTTTTTTTTGGATTTGTATTTTAGCAAAAAGTAAGAAATTTGGGGGTTTTTTTGCAAAATTGTCGCTCTTCTTTTGTTTATAGCGGCGATCAGAAATGACGCAGAGGTGATCAAATACCACCAAAAGAAAGCTCTGTTTGTGGGAAAAAAAGGACGCAAATTTAGTTTGGGTACAACGTCGCACGGCCGCGCTATTTTCAGTTAAAGCGACGCAGCGCCGAATCGCAAAAAGGGCTCCGGTCCTAAAGCTGGAAATCCTTCCGGGGCTGAAGTGGTTAAAAGTAGAACTAAAGGATTTTTTTTTTTTAGTTTTGGATAGAGAGGAGATGGATTAGAACCCCTGTCAGTTTAAATTGCTGTCTGTGCCCCCCGCCCTCTTTATCTGTTTACCATTATCATTGCTTGAGGTGACTGTAGCCGTATTAGTGCAGTTGTGGCAGAGAAAATTGAGTTCTGTCCGTGATACATTTTTTTATTTGCATTAACATAAAATTTTTTCAGGACATCTCCCCTTCTTCAAGGTCCAAGCAGATTATTGCGATCTGCGCAATAATCAAGCCATAACCATCAAACCAGCAGATAAAGGAGGAGCAGTCGTTGTAATTGATACAGACAAATATATACAAGAGAGCCAGAGGCAGCTGGCAAATACTGCTTACTACAAAAAGCTGGACTACGATACGACCCAGGATTTTACTAAGCAATTAAAAGGTCCCATTATCATTGAAAGTAAAAAAAAAATCCCAAATTTTGCATTGTCCCCCCAGAAAAGTAATAGAGGGGAAATCTTCTGATGGGGACACTGGTTCTGGTGACCTGGGGGGGGGGGGGGGCAAGGAACTCCA
>BLSH010214783.1:21795-45290 GCA_018402905.1 Glandirana rugosa | reverse complement strand
GGGGGGGCGCAAGGAATTCCCTTCATTTGCAGGGATTCCCTTTCACTTCCTGTTTGGCTATGGGACAAGAAGTGAAGGGAAATCTCCCCAATGGGACACAAATGGCAAAACAAAGTGACAGAAGTTATAATCCTGCCTTGCTCTATCCAAAAATTAAAAAAGAAATGTTGCCCATAGTTCTAATAATCAGGTTGAGTCAGGAGTTCTACTTTCATGTACTGCAATGTTCCATAATACTTGTAGTATTGATAAATAATAAATGTATAGACATCAAAGGAGTGCTTCAGATAAAACAGACCACACCAAAGGAGAGGTAATAAACAAAGGCCTTTATAAAGGGGCACACGCTTTACTAAAGCTGAAAAGACACTGACAGAGCAAAAAAAGCGGTAACAATGCAGCCAAAACTACAAATAAAGATTTTGATTTCGGTTCCAGCAAATAGTGCAATAATCATGACTTTGCTGCGATTCGTTGTCATGAACACATTTTACCAATAGGTTTTCTTCCCCCAATTGTATAAACCAGGCTGTGTTTTTTTTCTTTTAACTATTAAAGCAAAACTTCCCCCAAACATTTGTATATCTTAGCTGAAGGGTGGTAATATCACAACTCTGCATTTATACATTAATGTATTACCTCAATATTTATTGATGGGGGCAAGCATTGAACTTTATATGTAGAAGTTTGGGTTTAAGTGGGACTACTATGTTACAGAGGAAGGACACCCGGAACATCCGAGGAGCACTATATTACCAAAAGTATTGGGACACCTACCTTTACACGCACATGAACTATAATGGCATCCCAGTCTTAGTCTTTAGGGTTCAATATTGAGTTGGCCCACCCTTTGCAGCTATAACAGCTTCACCTCTTCTAGGAAGGCTGTCCTCAAGGTTTAGGAGTGTCTATGGGAATGTTTGACCGTTCTTCCAGAAGAGCATTTGTGAGGTCAGGCACTGATGTCGGATGAGAAGGCCTGCGCTCTAATTCATCCCAAAGGTCAGGACTCTGTGCAGGCCAGTCAAGTTCCTCCACCCCAAACTCGCTCATCCATGTCTTTATGGACCTTGCTTTGTGCACTGGTCCAAATCATTTGATGGTGTGGGGGTTGGGCTTGGCCCCTCAGTTCCAGTGAAGGGAACTCTTAAGCCGTCACCATACCAAGACATTTTGGACAATTTAATGCTCCCAACTTTGTGGGAATAGTTTGGGGCGAAGGAACTTAACTGGCCTGCACCGAGTCCTGACCTCAACCCAATAGAACACCTTTGGGATGAATTAGAGCGGAGACTGTTGTGAGCCAGGCCTTCTCATCCAGCATCAGTGCCTGACCTCACAAATGCGCTTCTGGAAGATGTATATGTATATGAAATATTACACAACACTGAAGAATGGTCAAGAATTCCCATAGACACTCCTAAACCTTGTGGACAGCCTTCCCAGAAGAGTCGAAAGCTGTTATAGCTGCAAAGGGTGGGCCAACTCAATATTGAACCCTAGGGACGAAGACTGGGATGCCATTAAAGTTCAGGTGCGTTTAAAGGCAGGCGTCCCAATACTCTTGGTAACATAATGTATGTATGGCACCGGGGAGTGAAAGGTATTCCAATAGCACAGGTTTGCTTTAGTAAGCATAGAAAACATACGTAACCAGCTTTACATGGCAAAGTAAACCTGTGCTAACCCAAAGGATGGATCCATAGGTCACCCTCTCTGCTTGGACACTTGCCTTCCATTTGCTCCCCAGACGCCCCGTTCACCTGCCGGATCATAGTAGGTACCCTGTACTTCCGGGTACCCACTGGTGCATGTGACTCTCTCCTTCTTCCCACAATGCAGTGCTGAGTGCCAGTGGCCTGGTCAAAGTGCTGCCATGTGGGCTGGGGGGAGGGACTTTGCTCAGGCAGATAAACAGGGCAGCCAATAGAAAGCAAGTGCCAGCAGCAAATGCCATCATGGATGAAGCACAGGTTTACTTTAGAAAAAATAAAATTAATAATTAATATTATATATTTATCTCTATACACACATATCTATACAGATATAGATAGATATGTAATATTTATCTGTTACTTCCACTTCTCCGGTGACAGAAGACCTAACTTGCTATATTGATAACTTTTTTTGCCATGACCGTTGTCTCAATTAATGAAAGCTGAAAATAATTCCAGTTATATGGAATAACAAGTCTTATAGCTGTGTAAATTCAGCCTATATAGCAGACTCTCATCCTTTTCACCCTGGAGGGAAAAACTTTCATGTCTTAGATAACCCCTAGTAAGATTAGTCTATTGGGGGGGTCACTGGGAAAAGGCCCCTTAGATTGTTGGTGGCATGTACCCCTTACAGTGGTGGCCAGAATGACACTCTTGCAGTCATACTGCAGGGTTCTGCCGGGTGGACCTATGGTGGCACCATTGGATGGGAGGCCAGTCAGCCAGCCACAGCTCAAGAAACCCCTAGCCACCCCCCGAAGGAACCCTGGTTGGGAATGGCTGCTATATAGTACACCCCTAGGTTGATTTACAAAAACTGGAAAGTGCAAAAATCTGTAGCAGCTCTGCATGGTAGCCAATCAGCTTCTAACTTCAGCTTGTTCAATTAAGCTTTAACCACTTACCAACCGCCGTACGACTATAAGCGGCGACATCGTGGCTCTGTCCCGCGAATCGCCGCTTATAGTCGTCACTTTAGTGCATGGCGGCTAGGGGGCGGCATGCGCTCATGGCCGTCGCAGGCTCCCTGAGCGGGGCCGAGGGTCGGGCGGACTCGATATCCGACGGCGACTCGCGATGCCCTGTGACAGAGTCAGAACGGGGAACCGCCGATGTAAACACTGCGCTTTCCCGTTCTGACAGGCGGCATGTCATAGATCTACTGATCCCTGTACTGGGGATCAGTTAGATCTCTGGTGCCCCTGCCAGCCCAGCCCCATAAGGTTACGACACACACAGGGAACACAGTTAACCCCTTCCCTGCCAATGACATTCATACAGTAATCAGTGGATACTTCAATTTCTGATCGCTGTATAAATGTCAATGGTCCCAAAAAAGTGTCAAAAATGTCCGACATTTCTGCAGCAATATCAATATATAAAAATCGCAGATCGTCCCCATTACTAGTAGAAAAAAATGTAAAAATGCCAGAAATGAATTCTCATGGTTTGTAAATGCATCAACTTTTGCGCAAACCAATCGATATACGCTGATTGCGATTTTTTTTACCACAAATATGAGGAAGAATGTAAATTGGCCAAAACCGATAAATAAATTCGTTTTTTAAATTTTTTTTTTTTTTTGTATTTTAGCAAAAAGTAAGAAATATTGTTTTTTTTTGCTAAATTGTTGCTATTTTTTTGTTTATAGCGGTGATCAGAAATGACGCAGAGGGGATCAAATACCACCAAAAGGAAGCTCTATTTGTGGGAAAAAAAGGACGCAAATTTTGTTTTGGTACAACGTCGCACGACCACGCAATTGTCAGTTAAAGGGGCGCAGTGCCGAATCGCAAAACTGCTCTGGTCCTAACGTGGGAAATCCTTCCGGTCCTTAAAGCGGACGTCCGCCGCCGAGCTCATAATTAAAAGTCAGCAGCTACACAAAGACAAGTATCCTCTTCCACCTCCCCCCCAAAAGGTGCCAAATGTGACACCTAGGGGGGGGTGGGGGGATACAATCAGCAGATGTTCCAAATGTGGGTGGAACTCCGCTTTAACCACTTCAGCCCCGGAAGGATTTCCAGCTTTAGGACTGGAGCCCTTTTTGCGATTCGGCGCTGCGTCGCTTTAACTGACAATTGCGCGGTCGTGCGACGTTGTACCCAAACAAAATTTGCGTCCTTTTTTTCCCACAAATAGAGCTTTCTTTTGGTGGTATTTGATCACCGCTGCGTCATTTCTGATCGCCGCTATAAACAAAAGAAGAGCGACAATTTTGCAAAAAAACCCAAATTTCTTACTTTTTCCTAAAATACAAATCCAAAAAAAAAATATAAAAAAACTTTTTTTTTCACCGTTTTTGGCCGATTTATATTCTTCCTCATATTTGCGATAAAAAAAATCGCAATCGGCGTTTATTGATTGGTTTGCGCAAAAGTGGTCGCGTTTACGGATGATGAGAATTCATTTTTGGGGTTTTTAATTTTTTTATTTTTTACTAAAAATGGCGGCGATCTGCGATTTTTAGCGGTACTGCGATATTTCAGCGGACATGTCGGAACATTTTGACACTTTTTTGGGACCATTGGCATTTATACAGCGATCAGTGCTATAAAAATGCACTGATTACTGTGTAAATGCCATTGGCAGTGAAGGGGTTAACCTGCAGGGGGCGCGCTAAGGGTTAACTATGTTCCCTGGGCGTGTTCTAACTGTGGGGGGACTGCCCTAGCTGGGGAAGGGAAGCGATCACAGCCTTCACATACAGGAAGGCTGTGATCACAGCCCTTCCCCCTCACACAGAGCGGAGGTCCGTGTTTACTTACACGGACCTCCGCTCACTCGCTCCGGGGGGGCCATCGCGGGTAGCCGGCGGCAATCGAAGCCGCCGCACCCGCTCCCTGGCCCCCCTGGACACAGTGAGCGCGCCTCCGGCGGCGCGAGCTCACTAAACTCGTTCCCGCAGCCGCCGTCGTATGACGGCGATTTGCGGGAACGTGCCACTTTGCCGCCGTCAGATGCCGATTGGTGGTCGGCAAGTGGTTAAGTGCTTAAAAATTAGCCTAGATTTAGGCTCCTTTCACACTGGGGCTGGCGGGCGGGAGCGGTAAATCCCCGCTAGTTTCAGCGGGGATTTACCGCTGTTATAGCGGCGCTACAGCGCCGCTATGCAGGCAGGTGCGCGGCGCTTTTAACCCCCCACAAGGGGTTAAAACGGGGTTAAAAGTGCCGGAGCACCGCGCTACCGAGGCGGTGTGCAGCCGCTTCGGAAGCGCTGCCCATTGTTTTCAATGGGCAGGGGCGGTGGAGGAGCGGTGAATCACCGCTCACCGCACCGCCCCAAAGATGCTGCTTGCAGGACCTTTTGTAACGTCCTGCAAGCGCACCGCCCCAGTGTGAAAGCACTCCAGCTTTCACATTGGGGTGGGTGGGGAGGTATTTTTGAGGCGCTTTACAGGCGCTATTTTTAGCTAAATAGCGCCTGTAAAACGCCTCAGTGTGAAAGGGGTCTTACATTGGTGCAGGAATGAAATGGTGCGAGTTCAGCTGAATTCGCACCATTTCATTCCCGCATGTCAGCCCCGATTTCAGAGGCATCTGTATGGGTTGCTGCACAGAGGTCAATGGAAATCGCCAAAAGTAGTACAGAAACTACTTTTGGAAAATCAGTGCAGTGCCGCAAATGCAGCGTCGCACCGATTAGGACGGTGCCCATTGCTGGTGTGCCAAATCGCATGCCAAAACGTACCAATGTGAACCAGGGCTAAAACCTGGAAGCTGATTGGCTACCCTGCACAGCTGCACCAGATTTTGCACTCATCCAGTTTTAGTAAATCTCCCCCATAGTTACAGAATGGCAGAAACAACCTGTAATAAAAACAATGCTGGAAGAAACAAAATTTGCTGCGCTACGAAAATGCTGCATGGTATATATAATTTTTCATTTTGCCCGGGGTCACGCTATACGCCCGGTGGGGGATATCAGATGCTGTATACAGTGTCAGGTCGCAGTTTACTGTGACAGCTCGCCTCCCTAGAGAACCTGAAGCAATCTGTTCCCAAGCACTGCAGGGGGAGGGGGGCTCCGGGAAGGCAAGTTGTATAGCAGTGGTTCTCAACCCTGTCCTCAAGTACCCCCAACAGGCCATGTTTGCAGGTTTTCCTTTATCTTGCACAGGTGCTTTAAATCAGTCAATGGCTTGGTATTTTGGACAGCTATTTTATCCAAGAGAAATTCCCAAAACATGGCCTGTTGGGGGTACTTGAGGACAGGGTTGAGAACCACTGCTGTAGAGTATAAGGTGCCTGATACTTCCCAGAAGCACTGGGAACCCTGGCCAATGCTACAATCAAAAGATATACAAACATGGCAAAAAAAAAGGCACAAAACGATTGCACAAAATAAAATCGGTATCCACTCTATACAATATATAGCATTAACTTAAAACTTTACAAGCAGGATATACCAATAAAAGGATAAAATACAGCCAAAAACATATAAAACCATAATACCGGGTCACACCAGGCGGTATGAATAGGATTAGGAACGCAGTATAAAACGCAACATGGCAACTCACTTAGAAAATAGGTGAGAAGATTTCCCAACACTTCTTGTTCTGGTGACAGATGTTTTTGAGATACTTTCAGGCTCCGTTTCCACTAGTGCCACTTACCATGCGACTTTGTGTCCAAAGTCGCATGACAAGTCACAGCCCATTCATTTCAATGGCACATGTGCCCATCTATGCGACTTTGAAAAGGTGTCTGCACTACTTTGATGCGACTTTGACCCAGAAAGTGTAAAGTTGGATCAAAGCTGCACTCCAAATTGTGCAACTTTGGAGTCACACTAGTGGAAACATAGCCGGGGCCCCTTTCACAATTGTGCGATTTATAATGCGACTTGGGACTGCAGAGTCGCATTACAAGTTGTACCCCATGATTTCCAATTAGTACCATTCATATCTGTGCAAATTCAAGTCGCAGTAACTTCAACGTAGTCCCTGCACTACTTTGGTCCAACTTGAGGTCCATAGATCTCAAGATTACACAGACATTGCTTCAGGTTGCGTCAAAATCGCACGACTTTTAGGTCACACAAGTGTGAAAGGGGCCTAAGTCGTGCCGGCTTTGGCGCAACTTGGATACGACTTTGCCTTTGACCAGTGATAATGGACAACTGTTGCACCCAAGTTGCATTGTATAACATTCAGGTACGACTTTCATGCAACTTCTGAGGGTTGACATTGAAGTCTATGGCCCTCAAGTTGCATTAAAGTCGGACCAAAGTAGTGCAGGAACTACTTTGAAGTTGCTGCAATTTTAAGTCTAGCATATATGAATGGTTATCATTAAGTCACGCATATATGAATGGTTAACAATAGGGAATGGCTTGTCATGTAACTTTGATGTCTCCAAAGTCGCACAAGTGTGAATGGAGCCTAAAATAAAAAGAGGACAACTTCTCTGGCAATCCTGAAGGACATTAAGTCCCATATAGAGAATTGTTATCTGCAGCCAGGACTTGTAGCCCTTCATTATATACAAAGAAAGAAGCTTTATAAGGCCTAGTTTACACTTGCGATTCGGAGGGGGCGGTAAAAACAGGAGGTTGAGCTGCAAACATTGGCGTATGCCAGTGGTTCTCAACCTCAGTCCTCAAGTACCCCCTAATAGGCCATGTTTGCAGGTTTTCCGTTATTGGGGTACTTGAGGGCCAAGGTTGAGAACCACTGGCGTATGAAATGGAGCCGTAAAAATTGTGCATACATGCATGCCGTGGTGCACCAAAAATTGTCCCTCCAATCGTGTTCGGCACTAACCCCTCAGCCAAACCCATTGAAGAGTGGGCTTTTACATTTCCAAACAGGCAGTAAGAGGGTGACATAACGCCAACTCACCGCCTTGTCAAACACCCCCAGATTTGCCTTCTTCAGGCTACCGCTAGTGTAAAGAAGCCCTAACAGCCGTGTTTTGAATTTCTCCAGGCTCGCTCAAACCAGAGTTATGGTCCCTTCAGTTCACACAGGCGATCTGATCAGGTACACCTGTTAGCTTTTCAGGCGGACTTGATCGGAAGGTCCATGCATTCCTATGGACTACCTCCAAGTCCAATGAGGCCCATTTGGGCAGGCTCGATCGAAGGTGGCTGAGTGTAAACGGACAACAGACTCAGTTTACTCCTGTCCGACCATAAAGCTGTCCGTGTCTGCTCTGCATTAACTGACCCATCATCTGCTCAGCGGACAGATCCCCTGCTGAGCGAAGCGGATTCCTCCCCGTGTGAAAGGGCCCTAAAGCTTGAAAAGGACCTAGGAGGGTCACAAAACACGACTGTTATGAAGTTTCTTTGTGTGCCGCAGGTAAGGGGTGCTTGTAGATAAAATGCAGACAATGCCATTGCTATCTGGTCGTGTCTTGTTGCTAGGACGTAGCTAAGAGACTCCCAGCGTTACTTGTCACATCCACTATCGCAAGATTTGAGTTCTGAAACCCCTACATATGTGCGGTCCACTAATTTCTCTGTTGCAGTATTGCTGAGATCCGCTTTACTACGAAAGAGGGGAGAATGAGCATGCAAAGGGGTTTGAATTGGCTGGAAGAGTCTTAGAAACGACCTAGCAACAAGGTAGGATCAGATGGATCTCTTGGAGTTTTTCAGCCAGCCTTCGAGAGGTACGTAAACGGCTCACACCTATAGCAAGGCTGACATTTAAATTTAGTTAAAGCTGCAGTTTGTTTTTATCTGCAGACACCCCTTACCTGCATAGGCAGTATTTCTGGTCAAGGTAACCTTTTTAAGGATGGGTTCACACTACTGCGAATTGGATGCGGATTTCTCAGCATCCAATTCGCATGTCAGGAGGCTGTGACTGGCTCCCAATGGAGGCGGTTCACACAGCTCACGTGGAGCGAATTGCACAGGAGTCCTGTGCGTCTTCTGGTCCTTTTCAGGTCCAAATTCAGCCAAAAATTTGGACAGAAATCAAACATGAAAAAGGTGAACAAGGGATGCACCGGACTCCGCACGCAGGTGTGAACCCAGCCTAAAGGAGAAGTACAGCCAAAGTTTTTTTTTGGCTGTACTTCTCCTGTGGATCACAGGAGAGCAGTTCGTTTTGCACACCTGTGATCCATTTTCAGTTGACAAACGGGCTGTAGCCTGCTATCAGCTGACATCACAGAGCCAATCCAGGCTGGGAAAACATAGCGATCGTAAGGTCGTAATCCTACCAGAAGTCTGAGCACTGGAGGGGTGAACAGAGAGCCGGTGACTCAGTCACAGATCTCTGCTCAGAGCAGAGGGGGAGAACTGAGCATTCAATGGTGTTTGATCGCTCAGTTCTCACTACAGAGCTGGCAGGGGGCGTGGATGCTGCATCCACCTAGATAAGTATATTTGTTTTTTTGGAAAGTCACACCTCTAAGTTTAATACAACAGCAATTATAATGCTCACAAGTTTTAAATGTGAATAATAATAAAAAAAAAAAAAAGATTTGAACCAGAACAAAAAAAAAAAAATGAAGGGAAAACTTAACAAGGACAATGAATAACCTGAAGAAAGTTCTTCACTCCATCCAACATAAAACCAGCAGTTACTTCTTCATTACTTGTCCACTACCTGAACCTCTAGATTCCCTTTTGCTCGCTTTAAAATTTTGTGAGTCATGGCGAGCTGATTTAAAATTAGCTTCTCAATGTCCTCTTTTATCTGATTTTCAGAGTAGACCCTTTTCACCATCCCAGACAACAATTTATCTTGCTCCAGAACCCTCTTCCGAAGCCGGGTCATCTCAAGGTTTGCTTCTTCCACCTGGCGGATGTTGTAGGAGCTGTGGGTCTGCAGGGGCAGGGATACCCTCCACAGGAGCTTCAGCAGGCAGCTTGCCTCCTCCAGTGACTGCTTGGTTCGGTTGAGCTTTTCAAAGAAGATGTTACCAAAATGTTCGGTCATGTTTAGCACGGCTGTCTGCACACCGTGGTCTAGGAAAGCCTCAGTCTCTTCCAGGACAGTTTTTGCTTCCAGGATCTGCTTACGCAGAGCATTGTAGTCTTCCACCAAGCCAAGCACATGGCAGCCATGTTTATCCGCCCACATTTTGTGTCCAGGAACTAAGCGCGACGGTGTATACAACAAGCTATCAGCCGAGTGGTCGCTGTTGGCGTCATCTTCACCGTAGTAAGCGTCGCTAAGTTTATACTCCAATTCTTTCAGCCATTCAACAGTTTGAGCGAGCTGCTCCTGGAAACCCAAAGCGATGTTGGAATCCAAACTAGCGGTCGAGATGAGATCTTCGAATGCTTTGATGACATTAATAAAGTTCTTCGAACACACAACGCTTAGATTGTGGCTCTCTTTTATTCTCTGTCTTTGATGAGACAGTTCCCGAGCTTGTGACTGTACTAGCAAATCGTACTTGGACAGGGAGGTGTCTTCAAACGGTCTATGAGAGTGGGATACCGTAAGAAGCTTACACTCTTTCTGTATTGTGGAGACCTTCTTAAAGCTGGAAGACTGAAATATGAGAGTTTCTTGATTATTGGCACATTCTATACAGAAACGTTCATGGTGGCAGCATAGTCCGGCAATATTTTGGCAATTAAAATTGTGGCTGTCGACTTGGACTTCGAAATCTGGGTTTCCATTGTGGATTTCGCTTAGGCTTATAGCGTTTGTGATTGTTTTATCTACAAAAGAATGTTCAGAATCTCTATCCTCTGTGTCTATATTATCCAGTCTGAAGCTGTTGTCCTCTGATACTTTTTCTTCCCGAAGCTTCTCAATCTCGACTTGTGCACACTTGAACTGTTCAACCAGCCTTTGGTTTTCCAGCTGCAGTTCTTTTATTAGGGTCCTTGCAGCCACATCTTCCTCTTTGTAGGCACTATCCAAATCAGATAGAGAATTTTTGTTTTGTAAGTGAACCTCCCTTGACTGAAGTCTCTCAATGTCCATCTGGGCACATTTTAGCTGCTCAGCAAGCCTGAGGTTTTCCAACCGCAACTCCTTGTGCAGCAATTGTGCAGACAGATCTCTCTCTGCTATATCTGCATTATCCAGGGCCGATTTGTTATTTGTAATTTCAGACACATTTGATGGATGGTTGTCATCCAGTGCAAAGTTGTCATTCTTTAACTGTAGTTCCTTATGGAATGCCTGCGGTAAAGAAGCGATTTTCTCTTTTTCAGCTTTTTCCGATTTGCATGCAAATTCAGTGCCTTTCCCAAAATTGTCAACAGGCTGAAGCTTTTCCACCTCGATCTGTGCATATTTTAATTGTCCAGACAGCCCACTTAGTCTCTGAGCCTGTACGTCTCTTTGTAAGATCTGCCCTGAAGTCTCATTCCCAACCTTATCAGAATCATCCCAACCTTTGTTTGACATAAGGGCCCTTATTTCACGTTTAGCACATGCCAACTCTTCCAGCAGTTTGCGGTTTTCTTCTTGCAATTCTTTCTCAAGACAAACTTGTTCATTTAGTCCACTTAGTCTTTCAGCCTGTAGGTCTCCTTGTAAGATCAGCCTTGAAGGCTCATTCCAAGCATTATCAGAAACATCCCAGCCTTTAGGGTTTTCATTGTATGATTGAAGGGCCTTTATTTTAAGTGTAGCATTTTCTAATTGTTCTAGCAGTCTGCGGTTTTCTTCTTGCAATTCTTTCTCAAGACAAACATGTTGATTTAATCCACTAAGTCTCTCAGCATGAAGGCCTCCTTGTAAGATCTGCCTTGAAGGTTCATTCCAAGCATTATCAGAATCATCCCAGCCTTGTGTAAGTTTTTCCTTGTTTGATTTAAGGGCCTTTATTTCAAGTATAGCACAATCCAACTGTTCTAGTAGTCTATGGTTTTCTTCTTGCAATTCTTTCTCAAGAAAAGGGTGTTCATTTAGTCCACTTAGTCTCTCAGCCTGTAGGTCTCCTAAGATCAGCCTTGAAGGTTCATTCCAAGCTTTATCAGAATTATCCCAACCTTTTTCCTTGTTTAATTTAAGGGCCTTTATTTCAAGTTTTGCACTTTCTAATTGTTCTAGCAGTCTGCTGTTTTCTTCTTGCAATTCTTTTTCAAGACAAACATGTTCATTTAGTCTCTCAGCCTGTAGGTCTTGTAAGATCTGCCTTGAAGGCTCAATCTCAGCATTATCAGAATCATCCCAGCCTTTTGTAGGTTTTTCCTTGTTGGATTGAAGGGCCTTTATTTCACGGTTTGCACATTCTAACTGTTCTAGTAGTCTGCGGTTTTCTTCTTGCAATCCCTTCTCAAGAAAAGTGTGTTCATTTAGTCCACTTAGTCTCTCAGCCTGTAGGTCTCCTTGGAAGCTCTGCCTTGAAGGCTCATTCCCAGCTTTGTTAGATTCATCCATGCCTTGTGTAGGTTTTTCTCTGTTTGATTTAAGGGTCTTTATTTCAAGTTCAGCACTTTCTAATTGCTCTAGTAGTCTGTGGTTTTCCTTTTGCAATTCTTTCTCAAGAAAAGTTGGTTTATTTAGTTCACTTAGTCTCTCAGCCTGTAGGTCTCCTTGTAAGATCACCCTTGAAGGTTCATTCCAAGCGTTATCAGAATTATCCCAACCTTTTTCCTTGTTTAATTTAAGGGCCTTTATTTCAAGTTTAGCAAGTTCCAACTGTTCTAGCAGTCTGCTGTTTTCTTCTTGCAATTCTTTCTCAAGACAAACATGTTGATTAAGTCCACTTAGTCTCTCAGCCTGTTGGTCTCTGTGTAAGATCTGCCTTGAAGGTTCATTACCAGCGTGTAAGATCTGCCTCAAAGGTTCATTCCCAGTGTTGTTAGATTCATCCCAGCCTTGGGTAGAGTTTTCCTTGTTTGATTTAAGGGCCTTTATTTCAAGTTTAGCACATGCTAGCTGTCCTAGGAGTTTGCTGGTTTCCTCTTTTTCGAGACAAACATGTTCATTGAATCCACTTTCAGCTTGTAGGTCTTCTTGTAGGATCGACCTAGAAGACTCAATCCCAGCGTTATCAGAACCATCCCAGCCTTGTGGCGCACCTTTGTTTGATTTAAGGGCTCCTATTTCAAGTTTAGCACACGCTAACTCTTCCAACAGTCTGTTGTTTTCTTCTTGCAATTCTTTCTCAAGACAAATGTGGTCATTTTCTCTTGAAGTTAGGAAGGCCTCCGTTTTAAGCCGTCTGCTTAAGGGAGACTTCAGAAGAACCGGAATTCTGGATTTTGTCAGGTTGTTTGAAAAGCACTTTTGTTGTTTGTCGTTCTGGATGTCATGACTGCTTTTATGAACTTCTGGCGTAAACTGGAGGCTCTCTGCATTACTGAGGATTTCTTCATCTCTATTTTTAATACTTTCTGATGCTTCTTTGCCAAACTCAAAACCGTTAACGAGAATGGCTTTGTCAGCATAGTACTTCAGTGTGGTCTGTGTGGAAGACGATACCGTGCTTTGGCTGGGTTCTGTGAACTGATGCTTAGGATGTGTGGCAACAGCTGCAGCGCTTTCATCTTTTGCGTCCTTCTCAATGACGGACAGTTCTAATTTGTAATCCACGGAATTATTTAAGTGTTCTTCGGTAAGAGAAGAATTTTTAAGCACAGTTTGCGTTTCCGACGCTTTCATGAGAGCCCGGTTCACAGCTTCCATCATGTTATTCTCATCCAAGTGATCGAGGCATATACTTAGATATGAAGTCTGATCCCCAAGAAACGACATTGTATCGCTTTCTCTATATTTTGCCATGATCTGGGCTTCCAAAATCTTCCTCAGTTCTTGGTTGGACTGAATATCTCTTTCCAGCCATTTGCGAAGCATAACAATGGCATCAAGCTCTTTTTGTAGGCTTCCTGATTCCCTCTCATATTCGTGCAGCCGGGAGCATAGATCCTGCTGAGCCTGAATAGTTAAAATCAGCTTCTTATAATCGGGATCGGTGTCCTTTCTGAGGCTTTGGTCACGCAGACCGGGCTCCCTTGCTTCTGCTAAGGTGGCGTTCAGATTTTCAATTTCCTTCAGAAGTTTTTCATTTTCTTTTGTTTTTTTCTTTAACGCCAACGTGAGGCCCTGTATAGCTTTATCCCGCTTCACAGCGTTTCTTTCTTCGGTCGCTAATCCCGCTTTACTCTCTTCAACTTTCTGCTGCAGCTCATTTATAAGGTTGTCCATTTCTTTAACTTTCTTTTGCCATTCGTTAGCATTTTCTTCTTCCTCCTCTGAGCTTTTGGTTGCAAGGCAGTCCCTGCATGTTAGTCCTGGAGATTGTGAGCGACCTTCCTGTAGGTTGCTTTCTTGGAGCAAACGGTCAGTCTTTGTGGCATTCGCATTGGAAGCGTCGCTTGGCATCATGGTGTGAATCTGTTTCTCCAGCTGAGTAATTAAAGCATCTTTGGAGCGTAAAGTCTCATTTAAGCACTGTATAATCCAGTCTCTCTCCTCCAATATCCCCATGCTCTTGTTATACTGTTCTTTGACCGCCAGCAATCGTTCTTCTGCATTAAACCTTTGCATTCGCTCCTGGTCCAGTAGCACGCAGACTTTCTCCAGCTCTGCTTTCTCATGTTTTATTTCCTCTAACAGCTGGAGTTTTTGGCGACTGGCCTCCCCCAGGTCCTGAAGCTGCTTGAGATGGTCATTCTTCAGCTGCTGAATGGTGACGTTGTGCTCCCCAGCAAGGCTCTCCATGGCTTTAGATGCTCTGATAAGAAGGTTTTGCTTCTCCTGATACTCGTGTTTTAAGCTTTCCACCTCCACTTTTAGCTCTATGTTCATGCGGTGGAGCTCCTCACTGCTGTTGTCACAATGTCTTTGTACTTGCTCCTCCAAGAAATAAATGCGCAGCTTCAGGTTAAAGTTCTCCTTCTTTAGCTCGGTGATTTGCTTCTCAAAATCCTTCATGGTGTGTGCTCGGTCTACTGAAAGTCTATCATAGCCCTTCATGGGCTCACAAGCTCTCTCATAACCCCCTCTCGGGGGGTAGGAGTTCTCTATGGACAGACTGTCCCCTTCATGGGGGGGGTCATAGTCCTTGGCCATGACACGTTCTCTTTCATATCTACTTCTCACAGGGTGATGTCTTTCAATAAACTCAAAGCCCACGGTGTCTCCATTTGTAGGTATGGACTGTCTCTCTCTCTCAATAGGTTTCATTGGCTGGTCATCTTCTTCAGACAAGCTGTCTCTATCCAAAAGGAGGCTCTCTCCCTCCAGGGTGTGGGGGCTATCTCTCTGAAGGTTATTCTCAGACCATCGGTCTCTTCCATTATTGCTCCTAAGGGGGTCAATCTCCTCAGACCAGCTGTCTCTCTGCATAGTGAGATGGTTGCCTCTCAGAAACTGTTCTCCCAACCCAGGTGGACTGTTTCTCTCCATGGTATGAAAGCTGTCTCTCTCAGCACAAGTCACATGGTCTCAAGATTTGTCTCTCTCACAGATTGGCAGTCTATTATGGGGCAACGTGTGTGTCTCTCAGATTCTGTCAGGGTTTCTCATGAAGGAACGTCTCACCTCAGTCCAGCAGTCTCTCTTGTGAAGGAACATCTCACCTCAGATACAGTCAGGGTTTCTTTTGAAGGGATGTCTCACTTCAGATCAGCAGTCTTTTTTTTTTTTGTGAAGGGACGTCTCACCTCAGACACTTTCAGGGTTTCTCTCGTGAAGGGACGTCTCACCATAGAACGGCAGTCTCTTTTCTGAAGGGACGTCTGACCTCAGATACTGTCAGGGTTTCTTGTGAAGGGATGTCTCACATCAGACTGGCAGTCTCTCTTGTGAAGGCACGTCTCACCTCAGATACTGTCAGGGTTTCTCGTGAAGTAACGTCTCACCTCAGATACTGTCAGGGTTTCTCGTGAAGTAACGTCTCACCTCAGATCAGCAGTCTTTTTTTTTGTGAAGGGACATCTCACCTCAGACACTTTCAGGGTTTCTTGTGAAGGGACGTCTCATCTTACACCGGCAGTCTCTTTTCTAAAGGATGTCTCACCTCAGAACAGTAGTCTCTCTTGTGAAGGGACGTCTCATGTCAGATACTGTCAGGGTTTCTTGTGAAGGGACGTCTCACCTCAGACCGGCAGTCTCTTTTCTAAAGGGACGTCTCACCTCAGATCAGCAGTCTTTTTGTGAAGAAACGTCTCACCTCAGATACTGTCAGGGTTTCTGGTGAAGGAACGTCTCACCTCAGAAAGGCAGTCTCTCTTGTGAAGAAACGTCTCACCTCAGATACTGTCAGGGTTTACCGTGAAGGAACGTCTCACCTCAGAATGGCAGTCTCTCTTGTGAAGAAACGTCTCACCTCAGATACTGTCAGGGTTTCCCGTGAAGGAACTTCTCACCTCAGAATGGCAGTCTCTCTTGTGAAGGGACGTCTTAGCTCAGATACTGGCAGGTTTTCTCGTGAAGGAACATCTCACCTCAGAAAGGCAGTCTCTTGTGAAGGGACGTCTTAGCTCAGATACTGGCAGGTTTTCTCGTGAAGGAACTTCTCACCTCAGAAAGGCAGTCTCTCTTGTGAAGGGACGTCTTAGCTCAGATACTGGCAGGTTTTCTCGTGAAGGAACTTCTCACCTCAGAAAGGCAGTCTCTCTCGTGACGGGACGTCTTAGCTCAGATACTGTCAGGGTTTCCCGTGAAGGAACTTCTCACCTCAGAAAGGCAGTCTCTCTCGTGACGGGACATCTTAGCTCAGATACTGGCAGGTTTTCTCGTGAAGGGACTTCTCACCTCAGCAGTCACTTTTGTGAAGGAACGTCTCACCTTCGATCAGCAGTCTCTCTCTCGTGAAGGGACGTCTTTCTGGTCAGTCGAGGTGAGGCCTCTCCCTGGACTGTGGTCTCTTTATCTTCTATGAAGGGATGTCTCTCCTCAGAATGGCGATCAGTCTCTCAAGAGTGACGTCTCTCCTTAGGCTAAGAGTCTCTCTCCTGAAAGGAGGTCTCCCCAGACCAGCAGTCGCTCTTTCATGTAATGATGTCTCACCTCACATACTGGCAGTCTCTCTCTCTGAGGTGATGATGTCTCTCTCCCTGCAGTAGGGCCTCCTCTTCTCAGGTGCGCGCCCCCGGCGGCGATTTCCTGCCGAGAATCACAAGCGAGCCGACAAATCCATTCCGAACCCCGGCGGACCGGTAACGGTTGTTGATAATCAGCTCTCCCGGGTCCTTTATAACGGCCGCCAGGACTGTTATTCAAAACGCCGCCATCTTGCCTGACGTACCTTGTCCCCGCCTGCCTGCGCGAGCACGCATAGGAAACCTCGGACCCCGCCCACACAGCGCGAGCTCCCGGAGTACACCTGACAGAGGAGCGCGAGCACGCACGGGACGCCTCGGATCCCGCCCGCACAGCGCGAGCTCCCGGAGCGCGCTTGACAGAGGAGCGCAAGCACGAGCGACGTTCCCGCCTTCTGACAGAGCCGTGAGGAGAGGAGGGAGGAGGTGTGAGGAGATTTCTATTCCTCTGAAGGCCGTCGCAGCGATCACAATTTCCTTAATGGAGTGTAAAGCTATACAGACCCTTCTGGATTCGTTCTGCACACCTTTAATATTGTTTTTACGTTTGCGATTAACCACTTCACCCCCGGAAGCATTTCCCACTTTAGGACCAGAGCACTTTTAGCGATTCGGCACTGCGTCGCTTTAACTGACAAATGTGCCGTCGTGCGACGTTGTACCCAAACAAAATTTGCGTCCATTTTTTAAACCACAAATAGAGCTTTCTTTTGGTGGTATTTGATCACCTCTGCGTCATTTCTGAACGCCGCTATAAACAAAAAAACTGCGAAAATTTAGCAAAAAAAAAATAAAAATATTTTTTTACTTTTTGCTAAAATACAAATCCAAAAAAAAAAAATATATAAAAAAACAAATTTATTCATCGGTTTTGGCCGATTTATATTCTTCCTCGTTTTTTAGTTAAAAAAAAAATCGCAGTCGGCTTTTATTCATTGGTTTGCGCAAAAGTTGCCACGTTTACAAACCATGAGAATTAATTTCTGGCATTTTTACAATTTTTTTTTTTACTGGTAATGGCGGCGATCTGCGATTTTTATCAGGACTGCGATATTGGGGCGGACATGTCGGACATTTTTGACACTTTTTTGGGACCAATGACATTTATACAGCGATCAGAAATTTAAATATCCACTGATTACTGTATAAATGTCATTGGCAGGGAAGGGGTTAACCTGCAGGGGGCAGTAAAGGGGGTAACTGTGTTCCCTGGGCGTGTTCTAACTGTGAGGGGGCTGGGCTGCCAGGGGCACCAGAGATCTAACTGATCCCAGTGACAGGAATCAGTAGATCTCTTACATACCACCTGCCAGAACGGAAAACCGCCGTGTTTACATTGGAGGTTCCCCGTTCTTTCCCTCTGGCAAGTCATCGCGGCTCGCCGGCGTATATCGGGTCTGCTGGAGACATGGGCACACTCCTCCAGAGTGCATGAGAGCGTTGGTGGAGGTGGCGCGCTCCTACCCACTAACTGAGCATGCACGGATCGCCGCTTATATATGGCGATTCGCGAGACAGCGCCACACTGCTGCCGTACATATACAGTACGCAGTCAGGAAGTGGTTAATTTACACCACTGGACGTTATTACTGGTGATAAATGTACATCGCTGGTCAGCTTTAAAAATGATTAATATTAACTTTTATCTCTAGGCAACATTATCGTCAGTTTACATCGCTGGATGGCGTTATCGACAATTTACATCGGTGGATGGCGTTATCGTCAATTTACATCCCTGGATGGCGTTATTGACAATTTACATCCCTGGATGGCATTATCGACAATTTACATCGCTGGATGGCGTTATCGTCAATTTACATCCCTGGATGGCGTTATCGACAATTTACATCCCTGGATGGCGTTATCGACAATTTACATCGCTGGATGGCGTTATCGTCAATTTACATCCCTGGGTGGCGTTATCGTCAGTTTACATCCCTGGGTGGCGTTATCGTCAGTTTACATCGCTGGATGGCGTTATCGTCAATTTACATCGGTGGATGGCGTTATCGTCAATTTACATCCCTGGATGGCGTTATCGACAATTTACATCCCTGGATGGCGTTATCGACAATTTACATCGCTGGATGGCGTTATCGTCAATTTACATCCCTGGATGGCGTTATCGTCAATTTACATCCCTGGATGGCGTTATCGTCAATTTACATCCCTGGATGGCGTTATCGTCAATTTACATCCCTGGATGGCGTTATCGACAATTTACATCCCTGGATGGCGTTATCGACAATTTACATCGGTGGATGGCGTTATCGTCAATTTACATCGCTGGATGGCGTTATCGTCAATTTACATCGGTGGATGGCGTTATCGTCAATTTACATCGCTGGATGGCGTTATCGTCAATTTACATCCCTGGATGGCGTTATCGTCAATTTACATCCCTGGATGGCGTTATCGACAATTTACATCCCTGGATGGCGTTATCGACAATTTACATCGGTGGATGGCGTTATCGTCAATTTACATCGCTGGATGGCGTTATCGTCAATTTACATCGGTGGATGGCGTTATCGTCAATTTACATCCCTGGGTGGCGTTATCGTCAGTTTACATCCCTGGGTGGCGTTATCGTCAGTTTACATCGGTGGATGGCGTTATCGTCAATTTACATCGGTGGATGGCGTTATCGACAATTTACATCGCTGGATGGCGTTATCGTCAATTTACATCGCTGGATGGCGTTATCGTCAATTTACATCGCTGGATGGCGTTATCGTCAATTTACATCGGTGGATGCCGTTATCGACAATTTACATCGCTGGATGGCGTTATCGTCAATTTACATCGCTGGATGGCGTTATCGTCAATTTACATCCCTGGGTGGCGTTATCGTCAATTTACATCGGTGGATGGCGTTATCGACAATTTACATCGCTGGATGGCGTTATCGTCAATTTACATCGCTGGATGGCGTTATCGACAATTTACATCGCTGGATGGCGTTATCGACAATTTACATCGCTGGATGGCGTTATCGTCCGTTTACATCGCTGGATGGCGTTATCATCAATTTACATCGGTGGATGGCGTTATCGTCAATTTACATCGGTGGATGGCGCTATCATCAATTTACATCGCTGGATGGCGTTATCGTCCGTTTACATCGCTGGATGGCATTATTGTCAATTTACATCGCTGGATGGCATTATCGTCAATTTACATCGGTGGATGGCGTTATCATCAATTTACATCGCTGGATGCCGTTATCGTCAATTTACATCAGTGGATGGCGTTATCGTCAGTTTACATCGCTGGATGGCGTTATCGTCAATTTACATCGCTGGATGGCGTTATCGTCAATTTACATCGCTGGATGGCGTTATCGTCAATTTACATTGCTGGATGGTGTTATTGACAATTTACATTGCTGGATGGTGTTATTGACAATTTACATTGCTGGATGGTGTTATCATCAATTTACATCGCTGGATGGCGTTATCGTCCGTTTACATCGCTGGATGGCGTTATCATCAATTTACATCGCTGGACTCCATTATCGACAATTTATATCGCTGGACAACAGTACCAATTTATATCGCTGGACAACAGTACCAATTTATATCGCTAGATGACATTTTCCAACAATTTACCTCACGGGATAGCGTTATCGTTAATTTACATCACTGGATGACATTTCCAACAATTTACATCGCAGGATGGCGTTATCGACAATTTACATCACTGGACGTTATTACTGGTGATAAATGTACATCACTGGTCAGCTTTAAAAATGATTAATATTAACTTTTATTTCTAGGCAACATTATCAACAATTTACATCACTGGATGGCGTTATCGTCAATTTACATCGGTGGATGGCGTTATCGACAATTTACATCGGTGGACGGTGTTATCGTCAATTTATATCGCTGGACTCCATTATCGACAATTAACATCGGTGGATGGTGTTATCGACAATTTACATCGGTGGATGGTGTTATCGACAATTTACATCGGTGGATGGTGTTATCGTCAATTTATACCGCTGGACTCCATTATCGACAATTTATATCGCTGGACAACAGTACCAATTTATATCGCTAGATGACATTTTCCAACAATTTATCTCACGGGATAGCGTTATTGTTAATTTACATCACTGGATGACATTTCCAACAATTTACATCGCAGGATGGCGTTATCGACAATTTACATCACTGGACGTTATTACTGGTGATAAATGTACATCACTGGTCAGCTTTAAAAATGATTAATATTAACTTTTATTTCTAGGCAACATTATCAACAATTTACATCGGTGGATGGCGTTATCATCAATTTACATCGCTGGATGGCATTATCGACAATTTACATCACTGGATGGCGTTATCGTCAATTTACATCGGTGGATGGCGTTATCGACAATTTACATCGGTGGACGGTGTTATCGTCAATTTATATCGCTGGACTCCATTATCGACAATTAACATCGGTGGATGGTGTTATCGACAATTTACATCGGTGGATGGTGTTATCGACAATTTACATCGGTGGACGGTGTTATCGTCAATTTATACCGCTGGACTCCATTATCGACAATTTATATCGCTGGACAACTACCAATTTATATCGCTAGATGACATTTTCCAACAATTTACCTCGCGGGATGGCGTTATCGACAATTTACATCGCTGGACTCTGTTAACAATTTACATCGCTGGATGACGTTTTCAACAATTTACATCGCTGGATGACGTTTTCAACAATTTACATCGCGGGATGGTCTTATCAGCAATTTACATCACTGGACGGCATTATCGACAATTTACATCACTGGACTCTGTTAAAAACAATTGACATCGCTGGATGACATTACCAATTTACATCGTTAGATGGCGTTATCAGCAAATTACATCGCTGGAAGGTGTTATCAACGGCGTTATTGACAATTTACATCGCTGGATGTTGTTATTGACAATCACTGGACGGTACTATCAACGATTTACATCAATAAACTGTGTTTATTTGCAACCCTAGACTACAATAAAAAAGTTAAAAAAAAGTTTTTTATTGTGTTCATGTTCCATTGTTACTGTTGTTTCCGATGATCCCCCGCTGACGTCAGTCAGGAGAGCAGGAGAGAGAGCAGACGTGTCACGTGATCGCTGATCGGCGCTCTGCAAACAGATAAATAGCTGCTTTTTTTTTCTATAAAGCACAGTCACAGGGGGACATTACATGAATCAACCGAGAGGATAGTGTGAATTTAACCCTAATTTGAGCAGCAGGAAGAGAGGGGGCAGTCATGGACATGGAGCTGACAGGCAGGGAGGGGAGAGAGAGCACATAGGAGAGACAGGAGACACAGTGGATGACAGTGGGACATAAGCTGACCACGGTGCCAGGGCTCAGCATCCCTGATATGCCATAGTCAGCTTACAGGAGGGAGGGCAGGATCAGCCAGGTATTGCAGGTGATACAGGGGGGCAATGGCACAGCACAAACACTGTGTTCTATAACGTGCTTTAAAGGAACAGGATCTTTTTTTCTTTAGGTTAACAAATGCTTTAACCATTGTTTGCATGGCAGTAATGCCAATCAGCTGCAGCACTGATCTGTTTATCTTGACAGCAGCAGGGTGCTGCTCTCAGAATATGTATGTCAGTGCCTGCAGCGCTGCAGGAGGAGATTTCTTATCTAGAATTATAAAAAAATGTTTATGCCCAAGCATGAGGAGCGTGGAGTGGTCAGTAGGCCGATCGCTCCTATGCTTTGGTATATAATTTTTTTTACTTTTTTTTTGCAGAGATTTCTTCATCTATGTTATTTTTAACCATTGTTTGCTTTGCAGTAACGCCAAATACCATTTACATCACTGGACAACGTTATCAACAATTTACATCGCTGGATGGCATTATTAACAATTTACATCGCTGGATGGTATTAACAATTTACATCGCTGGGTGACATTATCAATAGGGTTGAGCAAACACCTGGATGTTCGGGTTCGGCAGGTCCGGCCGAACTTCGCGAAAAAGTTTGGGTTCGGTACCGAACTTGACCCCGGACCCCAAACCCCATTGAAGTCAATGGGGACCCGAACTTTTCGGCACAAAAATGCCTCTAAAAAAGTCCTGGCAAGTGCTAGAGGGCTGCAAAAGGAAGTAAAATGGGGGTAAGAGTAAGACAAGTGCCCTACAAAAAAATGGGGATAGGGAAAATAACTTAAAATCAAATTGAAAAAAAATGGGAAGGGGGGGTGGATGTGGAGTAGGAGCCTAGAGGTTAACTAGGCCATGACCGTGGCAGTGTAGGTGGAAGTGGCGGTGGTGGAGGAGGATTTTAGAACAATAATCTGTCCCTTACAGCAACAGCAGGAACCTCTCCCTTTAAAACTAGGAGATTATTTTAAAACAATAATCTGTCCCTAACAGCAGGAACCTCTCCCTTTAGAACTAGGAGATAATTATAGAACAATAATCTGTCCCTTACAGCAACAGCAGGAACCTCTCCCTTTAGAACTAGGAGATGATTATTTCCCTCTCCAAGGACGACAACGACATTCCCTGTCTAATAACAAGATATTAATAGAGGATCAAGATTTCCCTCTCCAAGGACGACAATCCCTGTCTAATAACAAAATTTTATTAGAGGATCAAAATTTCCCTCTCCAAGGACGACAACGACATTCCCTGTCTAATAACAAGATTTTAGGAGGAGGTGGTGGCGGTGAAGGTGGATGTGACGGTGCCAGTACCGGATCAATTGGAGATCCGAGGATGAGGTGTAGGTGGGGGGGAAGGGTAAAAAAAAGTTAAACTAAAATTCAATAAAAGGGATAGGGGTAAAAAAACATCCCGTGAACAGAATGAGAATGGGGGTAAAATGAAGGAAAACGT
>BLSH010214783.1:0-15112 GCA_018402905.1 Glandirana rugosa | reverse complement strand
CCAGAGTGATGAGAAGAGAAGAGTATGGAGAAGGAAAGGAACTGCTCATGATCCAAAGCATACCACCTCATCAGTGAAGCATGGTGGTGGTAGTGTCATGGCGTGGGCATGTATGGCTGCCAATGGAACTGCTTCTCTTGTATTTTTTGATGATGTGACTGCTGACAAAAGCAGCAGGGTGAATTCTGAAGTGTTTCGGGCAATAATATCTGCTTATATTCAGCCAAATGCTTCAGAACTCGTTGGATGGCGCTTCACAGTGCAGATGGACAATGACCCGAAGCATACTGCGAAAGCAACCAAAGAGTTTTTTAAGGGAAAGAAGTGGAATGTTATGCAATGGCCAAGTCAATCACCTGACCTGAATCCGATTGAGCATGCATTTCACTTGCTGAAGACAAAACTGAAGGGAAAATGCCCCAAGAACAAGCAGGAACTGAAGATAGTTCCAGTAGAGGCCTGGCAGAGCATCACCAGGCTGTAATTGACTGCAAAGGATTTGCAACCAAGTATTAAAAAGTGAAAGTTTGATTTATGATTGTTAATCTGTCCCATTACTTTTGGTCCCTTAAAAAGTGGGAGGCACATATACAAACTGTTGTAATTCCTACACCATTCACCTGATTTGGATGTAAATACCCTCAAATTAAAACTGAAAGTCTGCAGTTAAAGCACATCTTGTTCGTTTCATTTCAAATCCATTGTGGTGGTGTATAGAGCCAAAAAGATTAGAATTGTGTCGATGTCCCAATATTTATGGATCTGACTGTATAGGTGTATTTTATGTATATAGGTGTATTGAATGTTGTGGGAGATTAGCTCCTGGGGATCACTTTTCAGGGGAAAAGATTCAGCGCGGATGTCAGTTTCTTTAAAGTCTGGCGGCTTGCCAGGTTTATTTTTACAGGTTTGCAAGTTCAAAACAGAAACAGAAAACAAAACCTCGCCACCTGGCACTACACTAAACAAAAAAACTCCTCTCTGTACAGTGTGGGGCTGCCCCCGACACCCACAAAATGTAAGCACATTGCAAACCTTATTTTTAGAGACCAAATCAGCACATAGAGCTCTCTCAGCTTTCTCCCTCTGAGATCCAGGATCAAGCTCTCCTCTGTTCTCTTCCTGGTCATTAAATGCAGGTGGAGAGGGGTTTGAGTGGACCAGAAAGTCTGGGCCGGAACCAGCTCTGCCACGGTGGCCGGCAAAACCCGGGTCAGACTCCCACTAGTCGCCTCAAAATGATTGCATGCGAGGCGACATGTATCGCCCGTCCATTGAGTTGCCTCGCATAACGTTACAGATCCTCCCCCTTCTGCTCAAGCCCCTGGGGCATAGCAATTGTCCCGACCATGCAGTGGGCCCGGAAAAGACCATCGGCGTTATTTTGGAGCCTTCAAGCCAAGTGTTCCACTGAGAACTTAAACAAATGTAGGGCCTGGAACCACCTAGTCACCCGGCTATTTTCCCCCCTGTTGTTACACATCCACTTAAGAGGGGCATGGTCGGTGACTAGCCTGAATGATGGCCAGGCACTCCTTCTCCACAATGGCATCATTCTTTTCATGTCTATTAAGCTTCCTGCTTAAGTAGACAACCGGGTGCTCCTCACCATCTCTAGTCTGAGACAGAACAGCACCTAGTCCCACGTCAGAGGCATCGGTTTGAACTACAAACTCCTTTGTGAAGTCTGGGGTCACAAGCACCAGCTGTACACAGAGGGCTTGCTTCAATTTCTGGAAGGCCTTTTCAACTTCGGGATTCCACGTAACCATTCCTTGCACTCTACCCTTCGTCAGATCGGTCAGAGGGGCGACAATGGTGGCAAAGTCGGGGATGAAGCGTCGGTAATACCCTGTAATCCCCAGGAAGAACCAAACCTGTTTCTTGTACACTGGTTGGGGCCACTTTTGAATGGCCTCGATCTTATTGGTTTGGGGCTTAATCAGACCTTGACCAATCACATACCCAAGGTATTTGGCCTCCTCGAGACCTATGGCACACTTCTTTGGGTTGGCTGTTAAACCTGCTACCCTCAGTGAATCTCCCACTGCCTGCACCCGGGGCAGATGTGATTCCCAATCTGGGCTGTGGATGACGACATCATCCAGATAGGCTGCTGCATAAGATCGATGCGGCCTCAAAGTCTTGTCCATCATCCTCTGCAGGGGCCCCATGCAGACCAAACGGCATTTGTTTGTAATGGAAGGACCCCTCGGGGGTAGAGAAGGCTGTTTTTTCCTTTGCTGACTCCGTAAGGACGATCTGCCAGTATCCCTTAGTTAGGTCTAGGATTGTTATGTACCGGGCACCTCCCAACCTATCCAAAAGTTCATCAAGCCGTGGCATCAGGTATGCGTCAAACTTAGACACTTCATTCAGCTTCCTAAAGTCGTTACAGAACCGGATAGTGCCATCGGGCTTTGGGACCAGTACTATACGGCTCGACTAGGCACTGTGGGACTCCTCTATCACGTCTAACTCCAACATGGTTTTTATTTCTCTCGCCACTGCCTCTCGTCTAGCCTCAGGTATTCAGTAGGGTTTTACATTTACATGGACCCCGGGTTCCATGATTATGTCATGTTGTAGCACAGTGATCAGTCCGGGTAGGGAAGAGAAAAAGTCTCTATTTTTACTGACAAATTCCTTAACATTGTTTTGTTGCGTCAGTGACAAGTACTCGGTTATGGGGACATACGGGGTTAGGGGTAACCTGTCCTTTTGGGCTGTGGGCACTGCCAATTAAGTCTCCCTGTCCCTCCACGATTTTATGACGTAGGCTCTTTACCATGTGATCAGCTGTGTCCAATCACAGTTGATCACGGCGTAAATAGGAAACGCCGTTTATTGCTGACATTGCCCATAAGTGCCGCCTATCAGTGCCCATTATTGCTGACTATCAGTGCCCATAAGTGCCCCCTATCAGTGTCCAGCAGTGCTTATCATTGCTCATTAGTGCTGCCTATCATTGCCCATCATTGATGCCTATCAGTGCCCATAAGTTCCGCCTCTCAGTGCCCATCATTGCCGTCTATCATTGCCTATTATTCCCCATCAGCGTTGCCTATCAGTGCCACCCATCAGTGCCTATCATTGCCCATCAGTGCTGCCTATCAGTGCCCATAAGTGCTGCCTATCTGTGTCCATCAGTATCCATTAGTGCCACCTATCAGTGCCCATCAGTGATGCATATTAGTGCCTCCTCATCAGTGATCAGTGATGCATATTAGTGCCTCCTCATCAGTACAGCCTATCAGTGCCTCCTATCAGTGCCACCTATCATTGCCCATCATCACTGCCTATCAGTGCCCATAAGTACCACCTATCAGTGCCCACCAGTGCAGCTTATCAGTGCCTTTCATTGCCCATCAGTGCTGCCTATCAGTGCCCATAAGTGCTGCCTATTAGTACTCATCAGTGCCACCCATCAGTGCCTATCATTGTCCATCAGTGCTGCCTATCAATGTCCATCAGTGCTGCATATTAATGCCTCATCAGTGCAGCCTATCAGTGCCTCATCAGTGCAGCCTCATCAGTACAGCCTCATTAATTCTGCCTTATCAGTGCCTCATCAATGCTGCCTTATCAGTGCAGCCTATCGGTGCCTCATCAGTGCAGCTTATCAGAGCCTCATCAGTACAGCCTCATCAGTGCTACCTCATCAATGTAGCCTATCAGAGCCTCATCAGTACAGCCTCATCAGTGCTACCTCATGAATGTAGCCTATCAGAGCCTCATCAGTGCAGCCTATCAGTGCCTCATTAGTGCAGCCTCATCGGTGCCTCATCAATGCAGCCTCATCAGTGCAGGCTTTCAGTGCAGCCTATCAGTGCCTCATCAGTGCAGCTTATCAGAGCCTCATCAGTACAGCCTCATCAGCGCCTCATCAGTGCAGCCTATCAGAGCCTCATCGGTGCCGCCTCATCAGCGCACATCAGTGAAGGAGAAAAAATACTTACAATGTTACAACAAGGTGTCAATATTCAAGAAATAAATAATCAGTGCATACTCATGTACATAGACCAGTATAAGATAAGACAAAATACACGATACTTTGATTCCATGACATTTTAAAGTGCTAAAAGTTCATGTATAAGTGCAGTGCAGATCTCTTATATGTGACTCGATGAATAAATGGATCTCACCAGATCAGTGGCGACCGCTCCAAAAGGGGCGCAGGGGCGCCGCCCCCCTATACATTGTCCGGCCCCCTAATCTACATGCAGGAACACCGGACTACGGATTCCAATTGGGGGGGGGGGGGTGGATTTCTGAAGCACGTGATTAGAGCCAGAGGCTTCAGAACAGGGTGAGCTTGGGGCGCAGAGCACTGTGCCCTGATCCCACCCAGCTGTGTGACACTAGCGAATGAATATTTGCTATTCCGCCACATTCAGGAAGCCCCTATTGACCAGGGAGTCTTGTGACTCCCCGGCCAATCGCGTCTCAGGACACAATTCTGGGTTCCAAGTGGATGGAGAATGTCTGTGTGCCTCCTCTGTGCCTCCATAAGGTAAGGCACCCACCATCTCAAGCGGGTGGGGGCGGGGTGGTCTTCGCGGGTGCAAAGTAAGTGATGCTGCGCTGTTGTTAGACTAAAATAAAATAATAAATGTGCCACAAATGATGCTAAAGGTAATACTAAAATAATGCACAAGATGGCAGTGCGAGCCAGAAACGCAGATGCAATGCTTCGAAATAACACAGTGACCGTAATAAATGACAGATAATAAGCGTAAAATATTATTAAGGAGATACTAAACGTTCGTCCTTTTTTCCCCCTTAAAATAACAAACCTGTCATACTTACCTGCTCTGTGCAATGGTTTGCACAGAGTGGCCCCCATCCTCCCCTTCTGGGGTCCCTCGGCGGCGCTCCTGGCTCCTCCTCTTCTCGAGTGACCCCGCCAGGGAAGCGCTTTCCCTGGGGGCACCTCCATTGACACAGACAACAGGACTCGGCCCCCCCCCCCCCCGACTCCCTCGTCACTGCATTTGATTGGCAGCCAATGGCTCCCCTGCTATCAATCTATCCAATGAGGACCGGAGCCCGCAGCTTGGAGCTGCTGGGCTCGTCCCCGGCGCGGGAACGATCGGGGGGCTCGGGTAAGTTAACGGGGGGCCTCTGGGGAGGCTGCTGCTGGAACAAAAAAAGGTTTTTCACCTTAATGCATTCTGGGAGGGTTTACAAGCCCTTCACCCACAGTGTGGACGCTGGGCGCGAATCGCTGTAAAAAGACGGCGATCAGCGAATGGCCGCTAGGGGGCGCATGCGCGCCCGCCGCACTCCTGAGCCCCGTGGCTCGGGTGGACTCGAGGTCCGCCGGCGAGCCGCGATGAGTGGCCACAGGCAAAGAATGGGGAGCCGCTGGTGTAAACATAGCGGTTCCCCATTCTGACAGTGCGGGCATGGGAGATCTACTGATCCCTGTCACTGGCATCAGTTAGATCTCTCATGCCCATGGTAGCCCAACCCCCCCACAGTAAGAACACCCAGGGAACACAGTTAACCCCTAACTCTCCCCCCCAGGTTAACCCCTTCACTGCCAATGACATTTATACAGTAATCAGTGGACATTTAAATTTCTGATCGCTGTATAAATGTCATTGGTCCCAAAAAAGTGTCAAAAATGTCCGACATGTCCGCCCCAATATCGCAGTACCGCTAAAAATCGCAGATCGCCGCCATTACTAGTAAAAAATTTTTAAAAAAATAAAAACCCCAGAAATGAATTCTCATCATCCGTAAACGCGGCCACTTTTGCGCAAACCAATCAATAAATGCCGATTGCGATTTTTTTTTTATCACAAATATGAGGAAGAATATAAATCGGCCAAAAACGGTGAAAAAAAATGTTTTTTAATATTTTTTTTTTTGGATTTGTATTTTAGCAAAAAGTAAGAAATTTGTTTTTTTTTTGCAACATTGTCGCTCTTCTTTTGTTTATAGCGGTGATCAGAAATAACGCAGAGGCGATCAAATACCACCAAAAGAAAGCTCTATTTGTGGGGAAAAAAGGACGCAAATTTAGTTTGGGTAAAACGTCACACGACCGCGCAATTGTCAGTTAAAGCGACACAGCGCCGAATCGCAAAAAGGGCTCCGGTCCTAAACTGGGAAATTTTTTCAGGGCTGAAGTGGTTAAACCACTTCACCCCCGGAAGGATTTGCCCCCTTCCTGACCAGGCCATTTTTTGCGATTCGGCGCTGCGTCGCTTTACCTGACAATTGCGCGGTCGTGCGGCGTTTTACCCAAACTAAATTAACGCCCTTTTTTTCCCATAAATAGAGCTTTCTTTTGGTGGTATTTGATCCCCTCTGCGGTTTTTATTTTTTGCGCTATAAACAAAAAAAGAGCGATAATTTTGAAAAAAACACAATATTTCTTACTTTTTGCTAAAATAAATATCTAAAAAAAAAAAAATAAATAAAAAAAATATTCCTCAGTTTTGGCCGATATTTTTTATTCTTCTTCATATTTTTGGTAAAAAAAAATGACGTCTACAAACTATGAGAATTGATTTATGGCGTTTTTATTTATTTTGCTAGTAATGGCGGCGATCAGCGATTTTTTTTTATCGGGACTGCGACATTGCGGCGGACATATCGGCCACTTTTGACACTTTTTTTGGGACCATTGACATTTTATACAGCGATCAGATCTAAAAAATAGCCACTGATTGCTGTATAAGGCGCTTTCATAGCGTTTTTGCGCTAAAAATATTGCTTCCAAAACGCTTCTAAAACGCTGCCCATTAATTCCAATGCACCTATTCACACTGGGGCGTCGCGCTGGCGCCGCGTCTAAAGAAGTCCTGCAAGCATGATTTTTTTATGCTTATTCTGAGCGCTAAAAATAGCGCATTAAAAACGCCCAAATACATTGAAATGAATGTAAAGCGCTTTAACCGCTTGCCGACGGCTGATCGGCAATTGACGGCGACAATGTGGCTCTGTAACGCGAATCGCCGTCATACGACGGCGGGCGCGATACAGAGCCACTGTGAGCGTGCGCGCGTGCCTCCGGCGGCGCGTGCGCGCTCACTGTGTCCGGGGGGGTCCAGGGAGCGGGTCCGGCGGCTTCGATTGCCGCCGGCCACCCGCGATGCCCCCCCCGGAGCGAATGAGCGGAGGTCCGTGTAAGTAGACACGGACCTCCGCTCTGTGTGAGGGGGAAGGGCTGTGATCACAGCCTTCCTGTAAGTGAAGGCTGTGACCACTTCCTTTCCCCAGCTAGGCAAGCCCCCCCACAGTTAGAACACGCCCAGGGAACACAGTTAACCCTTAGAGCGCCCCCTGCAGGTTAACCCCTTCACTGCCAATGGCATTTACACAGTAATCAGTGCATTTTTATAGCACTGATCGCTGTATAAATGCCAATGGTCCCAAAAAAGTGTCAAAACATTCCGACATGTCCGCCCCAATATCGCAGTACCGCTAAAAATCGCAGATCGCCGCCATTTTTAGTAAAAAATAAAAAAAAAATAAAAACCCCAAAAATGAATTCTCATCATCCGTAAATGCGACCACTTTTGCGCAAACCAATCAATAAACGCCGATTGCGATTTTTTTTATCGCAAATATGAGGAAGAATATAAATCGCCCAAAAACGGTGAAAAAAAATGTTTTTTTATATATTTTTTTTGGATTTGTATTTTAGCAAAAAGTAAGAAATTTGGGTTTTTTTGCAAAATTGTTGCTCTTCTTTTGTTTATAGCAGCGATCAGAAATGATGCAGCGGTGATCAAATACCACCAAAAGAAAGCTCTGTTTGTGGGAAAAAAAGGACGCAAATTTCGTTTGGGTGCAACGTCGCACGACCGCGCAATTGTCAGTTAAAGCGACGCAACGCCGAATCGCAAAAAGTGCTCCGGTCCTAAAGCTGGAAATCCTTCCGGGGCTGAAGTGGTTAAAGGCGCGTTAAAAGTGCCAGCAAAACGCCCAGAGGTTTTGGAAAGGTCAAAATAGCAGGAAGTAAACAGGATGTAATGCAGGGGGATGTGCTGTTCAGTTAACGCTTGAAAAACGCCTGTGTGTTAGCTCTAATTATAGCGCCTGAAAAACGCCTGTGCGTTAGCGCTAATTATAGCGCTTGAAAACCGCCTGTGCGTTAGCGCTAATTATAGCGCTTGAAAACCGCCTGTGCGTTAGCGCTAATTAAAGCGCCTGAAAAACGCCTGTGCGTTAGCACTAATTATAGCGTCTGAAAACGCCTGTGCGTTAGCGCTAATTATAGCGCTTGAAAAACGCCTGTGCGTTAGCGCTAATTATAGCGCCTGAAAAACGCCTGTGCGTTAGCGCTAATTATAGCGCCTGAAAAACGCCTGTGCGTCAGCGCTAATTATAGCGCCTGAAAACCGCCTGTGTGTTAGCGCTAATTATAGCGCCTGAAAAATGCCTGTGCGTTAGCGCTAATTATAGCGCCTGAAAAACGCCTGTGCGTTAGCGCTAATTATAGCGCTTGAAAAACGCCTGTGCGTTAGCGCTAATTATAGCGCCTGAAAAACGCCTGTGCGTTAGCGCTAATTATAGCGCCTGAAAAACGCCTGTGCGTTAGCGCTAATTATAGCGCTTGAAAAACGCCTGTGCGTTAGCGCTAATTATAGCGCTTGAAAAACGCCTGTGCGTTAGCGCTAATTATAGCGCCTGAAAAACGCCTGTGCGTTAGCGCTAATTATAGCGCCTGAAAACCGCCTGTGCGTTAGCGCTAATTATAGCGCTTGAAAAACGCCTGTGCGTTAGCGCTAATTATAGCGCCTGAAAAACGCCTGTGCGTTAGCGCTAATTATAGCGCCTGAAAAACGCCTGTGCGTTAGCGCTAATTATAGCGCTTGAAAAACACCTGTGCGTTAGCGCTAATTATAGCGCTTGAAAACCGCCTGTGCGTTAGCGCTAATTAAAGCGCCTGAAAAACGCCTGTGCGTTAGCGCTAATTATAGCGTCTGAAAAACGCCTGTGCGTTAGCGCTAATTATAGCGCTTGAAAAACGCCCGTGCATTAGCGCTAATTATAGCGCTTGAAAACGCCTGTGCGTTAGCGCTAATTATAGCGCCTGAAAAACGCCTGTGCGTTAGCGCTAATTATAGCGCCTGAAAACCGCCTGTGCGTTAGCGCTAATTATAGCGCCTGAAAAATGCCTGTGCGTTAGCGCTAATTATAGCGCCTGAAAAACGCCTGTGCGTTAGCGCTAATTATAGCGCTTGAAAAACGCCTGTGCGTTAGCGCTAATTATAGCGCCTGAAAAACGCCTGTGTGTTATCGCTAATTATAGCACCTGAAAAACGCCTGTGCGTTAGCGCTAATTATAGCGCTTGAAAAACGCCTGTGCGTTAGCGCTAATTATAGCGCCTGAAAAACGCCTGTGCGTTAGCGCTAATTATAGCACCTGAAAAACGCCTGTGCGTTAGCGCTAATTATAGCGCCTGAAAAACGCCTGTGCGTTAGCGCTAATTATAGCGCCTTAAAAACACCTGTGCGTTAGCGCTAATTATAGCGCCTGAAAAACGCCTGTGCGTTAGCGCTAATTATAGCGCCTGAAAACCGCCTGTGCGTTAGCACTAATTATAGCGCTTGAAAAACGCCTGTGCGTTAGCGTTAATTATAGCGCTTGAAAAACGTCTGTGCGTTAGCGCTAATTATAGCGCTTGAAAAACATCTGTGCGTTAGTGCTAATTATAGCGCCTGAAAAACGCCTGTGCGTTAGCGCTAATTATAGTGCCTGAAAAACGCCTGTGCGTTAACGCTAATTATAGCGCTTGAAAAACGCCTGTGCGTTAACGCTAATTATATCGCTTGAAAAATGCCTGTGCGTTAACGCTAATTATAGCGCCTGAAAAACGCCTGTGCGTTAGCGCTAATTATAGCGCTTGAAAAACACCTGTGCGTTAGCGCTAATTATAGCGCCTGAAAAACACCTGTGCGTTAGCGCTAATTATAGCGCTTGAAAAACGCCTGTGCCTTAGCGCTAATTATAGCGCCTGAAAAACATCTGTGCGTTAGCGCTAATTATAGCGCCTGAAAACCGCCTGTGCGTTAGCACTAATTATAGCGCTTGAAAAACGCCTGTGCGTTAGCGTTAATTATAGCGCTTGAAAAACGTCTGTGCGTTAGCGCTAATTATAGCGCTTGAAAAACGCCTGTGCGTTAGCGCTAATTATAGCGCCTGAAAAACGCCTGTACATTAGCGCTAATTATAGCGCTTGAAAAACGCCTGTGCGTTAGTGCTAATTATAACACCTGAAAAACGCCTGTGCGTTAGCGCTAATTATAGTGCCTGAAAAACGCCTGTGCGTTAACGCTAATTATAGCGCTTGAAAAACGCCTGTGCGTTAACGCTAATTATAGCGCTTGAAAAACGCCTGTGATTATAGTGCTAACGCGGTAAAACCGCGGGGGGAAACGCGGTAATAACGTTTGATGTTTTGCGTGCGTTTTCCCAACGCCTCACTGTGAAAGGAGCTGAAATGTCACGGGCAAGGAAAGGGTTAACACTAGGGGGGCGATCAAAGGGTTAAATGTGTTCCCTGCCAGTGCATTATAACTGTGTGGGGGGCTGGGATGAGTGTGGGGGGGGGAGAGATCGCTGCTCCCGTATACAGGGAACCGACGATCACTCTCTCCTCTCCCCCGTCAGAACGGAGATCCGCTTGTTTACATTCACGGATCCCCGTTCTGTCACTGCTGGGGGGAGCGATCGCGGGTGGCCGGCGCACATCGGGTGCGCGCCGCCCGCTGATTGGCGAGATGCTCCTCTGCGCTGCTCTCACACACACTCGCCCGGACATATGGGAAGGATAAAGGGCAAGGGAGGGGAATGCCCAAATATTATAATTTATTTGTAAAAACTTTCAATAAAACCCTCACATAGGGGGAACACAGCGCATCATCCTCGTCTCCCGCGCCACTTCCCGTGTGCTGTTAGCCAAGCCCGACGCGTTTCGTCACAGTCGTGTGACTTCATCAGAAGAGGTTTTTTTTTGGTGTTGGTCTCCTTTGCCTGTCTCCTGCGGTGGGGGTTTTGGCTGGTGGTGTTGGTGGGTGATCTCCGCCGCCTGTCTCTGTTGGGTGTGCCGCCCCCCAAAAATAGTTGGCACAAGCCGCCAATGCACCGGATTATATCAGATGCCTGCAGCCACCGTTGGATCACCACGTGCTCCCCCCGCCCCCGTTGGGTGTAAGCTGCTCACCGCCGGGAGTGAGACCCCCCAACTAATCTGGGTCAGAAAGAGCTTGTGAGCCACTCCAGAGCTCAGTAGGGTTAATCCAGATCAGCCGGCTCCTTCCTTCCTCCAATCATCTCCTCCTCGTCAGCATCAAAGTGCATGAAGAGAAAACCTCCAATAGGGCTGGGATTGTTTTACAACTTTCCAAATGTTTAATAAAATAGTGCAGGGAGCTCGCAGCACCCCAAACTATGGCAAACAGTGCATGTCTCCCGCAGAGCCGCACACCACGTCACAACATATCCTATTCTTTTCTATTGTTTCTTATATTCTATTATTTTATTTTCCATTTTATTTTTTCTACTTTATTTTTTTATTTTCTATTTTATTATTTTCTATTCTATTATTTTATTTTCTATTCTATTTTCTGTTCTATTCTATTCTTTTCTATTCTATTATTTTATTTTCTATTCTTTTATTTTATTTTCTATTTTATTTTTTTATTTTCTATTATTATTTTCTATTCTATTATTTTTTTGTTCTCTTCTATTCAATTCTTTTATTTTTTATTCTATTATTTTATTTTCTATTCTACTCCATTATTTTATTTTCTATTCTATTCTATTATTTTATTTTTTATTCCATTCTTTTCTATTTAATTCTTTTATTTTCTATTTTATTATTTTCTATTCTATTATTTTATTTTCTATTCTATTCTTTTCTATTAAATTATTTTATTTTCTATTCTATTATTTTATTTTCTATTCTATTCTTTTGGAAAGTGTAATCTCAGAAGATGATTTTATTCTTTCTATTCTATTCTATTTTTTTTATTCTATTCTATTCTTTTCTATTTTAGTGAACTCTATTATTTTCTTTTCAATTCTATTCTAATTTCTTCTTTTCTATATAGTCTAATTCAGATTTATTTTATTAGAATTTTTAGTAAATGGTTATATTCTTTCTATTCTTTTGTTTTGTTTATTTTTAATTTGAGTCTATTCTTTTATTTTCTATTCTATTATTTTCTATTCTATTCTTTTCTGTGCTATTATTTTATTTTCTATTCTTATCTTTTATACTCTATTATTTTGTTTTCTATTCTATTGTTTTCTATTATTTTGTGTTCTAATATTTTATTTTCTGTTCTATTATTTTCTATTCTATTATTTTCTATTCTATTATTTTATTTTCTATTCTATTATTTTATTTTCTATTCTATTCTTCTGGAAATTCTAATCTCAGAAGATGATTTTATTCTTTCTATTCTATTCTATTCTATTGTTTTTTGTATTCTATTCTATTCTTTTCTATTTTAGTGAATTCTATTATTTTCTTTTCTATTCTGTTCTAATTTCTTCTTTTCTATCTATTCTAATTCAGATTTATTTTATTTGAATCTTTAGTAAACGGTTATATTCTTTCTATTCTATTCTTCTCTATTCTATTATATTATTTTCTATTCTATTCTTTTCGAAATTCTAATTTTGGAAGATGATTATATCTTTATATTCTATTCTATTGGTTTTTTTTTCTATTCTATTTTAGTGAATTACATTATTTTCTTTTCTATTCTATTCTAATTTCTTCTTTTCTATCTATTGGAATTCAAATTTATTTTATTTGAATTTTTGGGAAATGGTTATATTCTTTCTATTCTATTCTTTTGTTTTTTTTTTGTTTTTAATTCTATTCTATTATTTTATTTCTATTCTATTATTTTATTTTCTGTTCTATTCTTTTCTATTGCATTCAAATTTAAATGTATTCTGTTTGAAATTCAAATTTCTGAAGATGGTTATATTCTTTGTATTTTGTAAACAGATTATCTCCCATGGGACTTTGTTGCAGCAAAAGAAATCACACTGCTTTATATATACAATTTAAAAACTTTATTAACCACTTAAGCCTCTTTTTGAGATTTGTTGTTTACAAGTTAAAATATTTTTTTTTTTGCTAAAAAATTAATTAGAACCCCCAAACATTATATATTATTTTTCAGACACCCTAGAGAATAAAATGAGGTTCATTGCAATACTTTTTGTCACACCGTATTTGCGCGGCGGTCTTTTTTGGAAAAAATACATTTTTGAATTAAAAAAATAAGACAGCAGTAAAGTTAGGCCAGTTTTTTTCCATATTGTGAAAGATGATGTTGCGCCGAGTAAATTGATACTCAACATGTCATGCTTGAAAATTGCGCCCGCTCGTGGAATGGCGACAAAATTTGGGCACTTAAAAATCTCCATTTGTGACGTTTAAACATTTCTAGAGGTTACCAGTTTTTACTGGAGGTCTAGTGCTAGAATTATTGCTCTCACTCTAAAGATCGTGGCGATACCTCACATGTGTGGTGTGGACACCGTTTTCGGGGCGGTGGGATGGGGCGCTTATATATTTTTTTTATCTTATTTATTTTACTGTTTATTTTTACACCGTCCTTTTAAAACATTTTTTTTTGGTTCACTTTTATTCCTACTACATGGAATGTAAAAGTCCCTTGTAATAGAGAAAAAGCATGCTGGTCACACTCTATTCTGTAAAATGTTTTCTGCTATGGTCACGGGAAGCAGGAATGCATAGAATAAAGTTTAAAAAAAAAATTGCATATTCCAAGAACATCCAACGCGTTTCTACTTATACAAATGTCTTCTTCAGGGGGTAAGAAGGTGGGAGCAATCCTACATAGAAAAGAGGAAGTACAGAGCAACCTTTATATAAACTTCACCAAATAATATAAGATAATAAGTGTCTCACACAATGATTTCTAGAGGCATTTTAGACTTACGGAAAAATGAGCGCGACCGGCTGTCCAGATTGAATGATTTTTCCTTTTTATATATAAAGCTGTGGGATTTCTATTGCTGCAACAAAGTCCTATGGGAGATAATCTGATTTCAAAAGTTTATCAGGGACGGAGCAGCCAACTTGCCCATTAATTAATTGCTACCCCTTTTCTTATTCTTTGTATTTTATTCTATTCTATTCTATTTTTTATTCCATTCCATTCTCTATTATATTATTTTCTGTTCTGTTTTACTCTATTATATTCTATTCTTTTCTTTTCTCTTCTGTTTTACTCTATTATATTATATTCTTTTCTTTTCTCTTCTGTTTTACTCTATTATATTCTTTTCTTTTCTCTTCTGTTTTACTCTATTATATTATATTCTTTTCTTTTCTCTTCTGTTTTACTCTATTATATTCTATTCTTTTCTTTTCTCTTCTGTTTTACTCTATTATATTATATTCTTTTCTTTTCTCTTCTGTTTTACTCTATTATATTCTATTCTTTTCTTTTCTCTTCTGTTTCACTCTATTATATTCTATTCTTTTAATTTCGCTTCTGTTTTAATCTATTCTATTCTAATCTTTTATTTTCTATTCTGTTCTATTCTTTTATTTTCACTTTTGTTTTACTCTATTATATTCTATTCTTTTATTTTCTATTCTTTTATTTTCTGTTTTACCCTATCATATTCTATTTGTTTATTTTGTATTATATTATTTTCTGTTTTATTTTATTCTTTTATTTTCTGTTTTATTCTATTCTTTTATTTTCTGTTCTGTTTTACTCTATTATATTACATTCTTTAACCACTTCCTTACCGGCGTATTGTAAAAATACGCCGGCAAGGTGGACTCCCCATCCTAAGTGGACGTAATATTACGTCCTCTTGTCTTCGCCGCTTTGCGGGCCCGCATCGCGGCGATCGGGGACCGGCCGTGTCCCTCGGGACCCCGGCCTTCCGTGATCGGGGTAAAGAGCCAATAAAATTGGCTCTTTACCGCGTGACCGGCTGTGTCCTATCACAGCCGGTCACTGACATCAATGGCGACTGAGCGGCGTGCACGCTGCTCGCGCGCGCCCCAGGGGGCGCGCAGCGCGGCGATCGGGGGGCGGGCTTGTCCCTCGGACAATGCCCGACCCCGATCACGGTAAAGAGCCA
>BLSH010214688.1:52319-63150 GCA_018402905.1 Glandirana rugosa | reverse complement strand
AAGGGGGTCCTGATTCCTCTATATAGATCTTTATATCACTAGAGGGGTCACCAGCAGGAGGAAGGGGGTCCTGATTCCTCTATATAGATCTTTATATCACTAGAGAGGTCATCAGCAGGAGGAAGGAGGTCCTGATTCCTCTATATAGATCTTTATATCACTAGAGGGGTCACCAGTAGGAGGAAGGAGGTCCTGATTCCTCTATATAGATCTTTAGTGAGACCTCACTTAGAATACGGTGTGCAGTTCTGGAGACCTCACTTACAGAAAGATATTGATAAGATAGAACGAGTTCAGAGACGGGTAACAAAAATGGTGAAAGGTCTGGGGGATAAAACATATCAAGAAAGACTTCAGGAACTTAATATGTACAGTCTGGAGGAAAGAAGGGAGAGGGGAGACATAGATTGAAACCTTTAAATACATCAAGGGGGTGAATAAGGTTCAGGAGGGCAGTCTTTTCAATATGAAACTAAAATCAAGAACACGGGGACCTCAAGCTAACTGGAAGGAAGTTCAAAACTAATCCTAGAAAGTTATTATTTTACTGAAAGGGTGGTTGATGGTTGGAATAAACTACCAACAGAGGTTGTGAGACAGTCAACAGTAAATGGCTTCAAACATGCTTGGGATAGACATAAATCCATAGTCAGACAACAAGGTTAATGTGAAAACAAAAAAATAAATAAATAAAAAGGGGCAGACTCGATGGACTACTCAGTCTTTTTCTGCCGTCACTTTTCTATGTTTCTATCTCTTTTGCCAGTACCATCCAGGGCAGGTGGTAATGGCTACAATACCTGTGTAATGGCTACAATACCTGTGTAATGGCTGAGTCCCTGTGTTCTGGCTACAATCCCTGTGTCATGGCTCCCTGTCCCTGTGTTCTGGCTGCTGCATTTCCCACCCTAGGCTTATATTCGGGTCGGCTTATACTCGAGTATATACAGTAATAAAAAAAAATGTAGAAATAAATAAAATAAAAAATATAAAAAATAAACTACTGACACCGATCTCTGCCCTTCTGACACCGATCTCTGCCCTTCTGACACCGATCTCTGCCCTTCTGACACCGATCTCTGCCCTTCTGACATATATACACACACACTCATGTTTGTTTGCGATTTGTAGTGCACACCCTAATGCAATAGGCTGCACACACCTATGACCGGGGCTATGGCAGAAGCTAGCTAGATATTTTTTTATACAGTGGGGGATTTTCTTTCACATAAAAGTGATCCCGGCAGCGGATTTGCCACAGGATCACTTATAAATACGGCGAGAGAGGTCCCCCCCCACCACTTCCTGGTAGCTCCGGGCTTACTGGCCCCATCAGTAGCCTGGAGCCAATCTGATCCTCTCTGTGGCTGGACAGGAAGTGGATTGAGGGTGAGATGCCCCCCCACTCGGCTCTATGGCCTTGAAGGAAGGTCTGGCGTCACTTCCACATCCCAGCCTTAAAAGGGATGATTTCTTTTCCATCTCTTTAAAGTGATTGTAAAGTCTGTTTAGCAAACCTGTTACACTTCCTCCTCTGTGCAGTTGGATTTGCACAGAGCAGCCCGGATCCTCCTCTTCCCTGCTCCTGGCCCCTCCCTCTGGGGAGTGCCCCCTCAGCCAGCAGCTTGCTATGGGGGCACCCGAGCCGAGTCACAGCTCCCTGTATCCATTCAGACCCGGCCTTTTCCGGAACTTTTTTCTTAAATCAGTATTTTTTTTTGCTAGAAAAATTACTTAGAACCTCCAAATGTTATATATATATTTTTTAAGCAGAGACCCTAGATCAGGGGTAGGAAACCTGTGGCCCTCCAGCTGTTGCAAAACTATAAATCCCATCATGCCTCTGGGAGTAATTGTACCCGTCAGCCTTGCAATTCCTCATGGGAAATATAGTTCTACAACAGTTGGAGGGCCGCAGGTTGCCTACCCCTGCCCTAGAGAATAAAATGGCAATCGTATCTGGGCAACGGTCTTTCAAGCACAATTTTTTTTTTTTGAGAAAATACACTTTTTGGACCACAAAAAAACAAAACAAAACAGTAAAGTTAGCCCAATTTTTTTGTATTATGTGAAAGATGATGTCACACCGAGGAAACAGATACCTAACGTGTCACGCTTTAAAATTGCGCACTTCATGGAATGGCGACAAACTACAATACTTAAAAATCTCCATAGGCGAAATGTTTACAGGTTACCAGTTTAGAGTGACAGAGGAGGTCCTGTGCTAGAATTATTGATCTCGCTCTACCGATCGCGGCGATACCTCACATGTGTGGTCTGAACACCGTCTTCATAGATGGGCGCGACTTACGTATGCGTTCGCTTCTGCGCACAAGCTTTAATTTTTTTTTCTCTTATTTATTTTACCCTTTGTTTTTTATTTTTACGCCATCTCTTTTTTTTTTTCGTTTGTTTCAAATACTTTATTAAGTTTTACATGACAAAGCGTACAGGCATTTCGGAAAGTCTCTTTTTTTATCACTTTTATTCCTATTACAAAGAATGTAAACATCGTATGTAATAGAAACAAGCATGACAGGTCCTCTTTATTGAGAGATCTGGGGTCAAAGAGACCTCACATCTCTCATTTACCAAAGAAAAAAAAATAATGAAATTTTGCCTTTAACCACTTCAGCCCCGGATTTCCCAGTTTAGGACCAGAGCACTTTTTGCGATTTGGGGCTGCGTCGCTTTAACTGACAATTGCGCAGTCGTGCGACGTTGTACCCAAACGAAACTTGCGTCCTTTTTTTCCCACAAATAGAGCTTTCTTTTGGTGGTATTTGATCCCCTCTGTGTCATTTCTCATCACCGCTATAAACAAAAGCAGTGCGACAATTTTGCAAAAGAAAAACAGTGTTTCTTACTTTTTGCTAAAATACAAATCCAAAAAAAAAATAAATAAAGAAACATTTTTTTATCAGTTTTGGCCGATTTTATATTCTTCCTCATATTTTTGGTAAAAAAAATTCGCAATCGGCGTTTATTGATTGGTTTGCGCAAAAGTTGCCGCTTTTATGGATGATGAGAATTCATTTCTGGGGTTTTTATTTTTTTATTTTTTACTAGTAATGGCGGCGATCTGCGATTTTTAGCGGTACTGTGATATTGCGGCGGACATGTCGGACCATTTTGACACTTTTTTGGGACCGTTGGCATTTATACAGCGAACAGTGCTATGAAAATGCAGTGATTACTGTATAAATGTCATTGGCAGTGAAGGGTTCAACCTGGAGGGGGCGCTCTAAGGGTTAACTGTGTTCCCTCAGTGTGTTCTAACTGTATAGGGGCTGGGCTGGCAGGGGGAGGGGAGTGATCGCGGCTTCCATATACAGGAAGCCTGTGATCACAGCCCTTCTCCCTCTGTCAGCACGGAGATCTGGGGATTCTGTCGGAGATTCTGTCGATCTGGGGGGGGGGGGCCAGCGGAGATTGAGTCCGCCCTATCCGCTCCCTGCCCCCCCCCGGACACAGTGAGTGTGCAAATGCGCCTCCAACGGCGCGCGCTCACAATATTTGTTATCGCGGCCACCGTCAGTTGACAGCGTTTCACGATAACGAACCACTTTGCCGCCAGCTAGTGCTTAAGGGAAAAAAAACATCCCTTTAAGCCTAAGAGCCGGAAGTGACATCAGACGTCGCTCCAAGGGCATAGAGCCGAATGGGGGGGGGGGAACCTTGCCCTCACTTGGCTTCCTGCCTAGGCATATATTTCATACACATATACAGTATCTCACAAAAGTAAGTACACCCCTCACATTTATTCTATCTTTTCATGTGACAACACTGAAGAAATTACACTTTGCTACAATGTAAAGTAGTGAGTGTACAGCTTGTATAACAGTCATAGGTGTGTGCAGCCCATTGTATTAGGGGTGTTGCATCCCAAAGCTCAAACACACAGCCTTTCTCTGCATCCTCAGCTGCACGGCACAGTGAATGAATGGGAAGGGCAGTGTGCTGAGCGGCTTCCTGTTCATTCACAAACCGAAGCATGGTACACAGTTTAATATGCTTCAGTGACAAATGTACACAGTGAGCGAGTGCGTTCACAGTGTTCATTCCCCCGCTCTCCATCCTGAAACATCCCCTGCAGCAGCCGGGGAGAGAGGAGAGGAGGGAAGCCAGCAGCACTGCAGGGCGGGGACCAACAAGGGGTGAGGAAGCCCGAGAAGTAGGGGGAATCGACAACACATATAAAGATTAGGGTGTGCCCAAGCACAGCTGGCACACCCCCTGCGCAAACCTGTGATAACAGTGTAAATTTACTGTCCCCTCAAAATAACTCAACACACAGCCATTAATGTCTAAACCGCTGGCAACAAAAGTGAGTACACCCCTATGTGAAAATGTCCAAATTGGGCCCAAAGTGTCAATATTTTGTGTAATAAAACAAATATGTGTGTAGCGCTTACCCAACTAACCAACAATTCCGAGATCAAATGAATCAGCATTCAAATCATGTAATATGTATATCAAAAATATTCACCAAAAAAATGTCATAATATCACTTAAAATAATAAAGAGTAGGGGGGCGTGGCCTGCCGCGGACCAGGATGGCTGCTTGAGTCCAGTGCTCTGCTCCACACACCAGACCCTCACCATCCACCGCTCAGATCGGGCATAGCAGCCCCTACCTCCCAGGCATGCAGAGGTACCGATTTGCAACGTCAGCTCCCCGCCGTCTCACCGATTATCACAGGCCTGCCGCAACGAACCGGCTGACAGAGGTAAGAGAACGGCTACATCCCCAGCACTCTCCCCTAACAAGGAGTCGCTGACTAAGAAGCACTCCTGGGCTCATTCCTCTACCACTGACCAGGGCACAGAACCCCACACAACCATAGCACCAATGCCAGCAGCAGATGTCCCTGTATCAGAAACCATGCTGAAAACCATGCTCCTAACACTACAGAAAGACTTACATAGGGAGCGGCAGATTTCACCAACACAAATACATGAAAGGGTTCATCACCTAGAAGACAGAAACAGTGCCTTAGAGGACCGCATATCTGATCACACTATAGCACACAATGAGCTGCTTGATGTCCGGGACCAATATGATGCTGAATTGCAAACGCATCAATTTGAAATTGGCAGATCTAGAAGACAGAACATTAAATTCAGGGGAGTCCCGGAAATGGTTAAACCAAACAAAATCACACCCTACCTCCAACAACTCTTCTCAAAGCTACTACCACTAGAGTTGAGCGAACACCTGGATGTTCGGGTTCAGCCGAACTTCGCGGAAACGTTCGGGTTCGGTATCGAACTTTATCCAAACTTTACCCCGGACCCCGAACCCCATTGAAGTCAATGGGGACCCGAACTTTTCGGCACAAAAATGGCTGTAAAAAAGTCCTGGAAAATGCTAGAGGGCTGCAAAAGGAAGAAAAATGGGAGATGTTATTAGATCTGCAATCTGTCCCTCAAAGCAGTAGTAATCTCTATCTAGTTATTATCACTGCAATCTGTCCCTCACAGCGCCAGTAGCATCCTCTCCCTACACTACCCAGAGAGCATGTGACATGCAGCACTGTGACTCCATCCTCATACAGAGGCTGGGTCACATGATACCCTGGCCAATCACAGCCATGCCATTAGTAGGCATGGCTGTGATGGCTTCTAGGGAAAACCAGTGAAATGCTTGTTGATTGGCTGCCCTGCAGCTATTCAACATGAGTGATAAAATACCAGAACCCGAACGTTTTTCTCAAACGTTCGGGATCGGGTTCGGTACACGGTCACCCGAAAGTTCGGTACGGACCCGAACTTTACAGTTCGAGTTTGCTCAACTCTAACTACCATGCCTGAATGCCTGGGACATCACCATTGACAGAGCCCATAGGATTGCTAAGCCCCCCTCACCTGCCCCCAGAGGTACCAAGAGACATCCTCACAAGAATACACTATTTTCACATAAAGGAACAAATCCTAAATGCAGCAAAAAATACCAATCTACAGGGTGGGCCATATGGATACACCTTAATAAAATGGGAATGGTTGGTGATATTAACTTCCTGTTTGTGGCACATTAGTATATGTGAGGGGGGAAACTTTTCAAGATGGGTAGTGACCATGGCGGCCATTTTGATGTCGGCCATTTTGAATCCAACTTTTGTTTTTTCAATAGGAAGAGGGTCATGTGACACATCAAACTTATTGGGAATTTCACAAGAAAAACAATGGTGTGCTTGTGTTCAATGTGCTGCCCATTGTGTTGGATTGTCAATGCAACCCTCTTCTCCCACTCTTCACACACTGATAGCAACACCGCAGGTGCTATGAACCTATACTCACGCCCTAGTGCAAGGGTATGGACCTCCGGTATGAAATCAGACCCCTTTCAAATAACCAATGGCACAAGACAGGGGTGCCCCTTATCTCCTCTGATCTTTGTCATGATAATGGAACCCCTTGCCCAAATGATTAGAGATGACTACACTGTACAGGGAATCCAAGTAGGGGAGATCCAGCATAAAATAGGACTCTATGCTGTCATTATCACCCTATCAGACCCCAAAACCTCACTACCCGCAATACAATCCATCCTCAACAAATTCAGTAAAGTATCACTTTATAAAATCAATAACAGCAAATCCATTATGTTAGATTTAGGTATTGATACGAAAACCAAAGCTGATATCTCTGAAAACACACCCCTTAAATGGTCAGCCACCTCCCACCTTACTTACCTTGGTATAGTCTTAACCTACCCCAGCAAATTGATCCTAAAAATAAACTTTGATAAACTAACAGAACACCTCATGCGCTTATCCAAAGACCTGGCTTGTATTCCCACCTCTTGGGCAGGTAAGATAGCCCAAACAAAAATGTACTTTCTCCCACATGTGCTGTATCTGTTTCTCACTTTACCAGTACCTTTCCTCCCCTGCCAAATCCGGTCTCTTCAGAAAATTATATCCTAATTTATCTGGCATCACAAAGCTCCCAGATTTCAACAAGAGACACTTAACCCCTGAACGCAACGGTGGTATGGGAACCCCAAACCTACAAATATACTACCAAGCCACAATATTGGAGCAACTAAAAGACTGGTGGAACCCCTCTTCAACCAAAGCATGGACTCAAATAGAAGCAACTGCAATAGCCACAGAACCTAAACTACAATTAGCAGCTTCCCTTCTTCATAAAAAAATCCCATCATCATTACCTGGACACTATAAATGCTGCGTCTAGGGTGTGGACATCAATGGCCAGACACCCCCCACAACTCAATACCTCACTACTCCACCGTATTCCCATCAGAGCACTGGAATTAATGTCCCCAGATCTGTCTCTGACTAGAGTTGATCGAACCCCCGATGTTCGGGTTCGGTGGGTTCGGCCAAACTTCGGAAAAAGTCTGGGTTCGGTACCAAACTCGACCCAAACTTTATCCCAGACCCCGAATCCCATTGAAGTCAATGGGGACCCGAACTTTTAGGCACAAAAATGGCTGTAACAAAGTCCTGGCAAGTGCTAGAGGGCTGCAAAAGGAAGAAAAATGGGGGGAAGAGTAGGGCAAGTGCCCTACAAAAAAATGGAGATATGGAAAATAAATTAAAATCAAATTTAAAAAAATGGAAAGGGGGGGGTGGATGTGGAGTAGGAGCCTAGAGGTTGACTAGGCCGTGACCGTGGCAGTGTAGGTGGAAGTGGCGGTGGTGGAGGAGTAGGAGGAGGTAGCCAACCCTGTTTTTTTTTTGTTTATAATTGGGGTAGCCCCCAAAATAGTGAGACATATTCAAAAAAATAAGTATACGAATGGCTCTAGAACTAGGAGATGATTTTTGAACAATAATCTGTCCCTCTAAGCAACAGCTGGAACCTGGCCCTATAGGAGTAGGCAATGATTTTAGAACAATAATCTGTCCCTCTAAGCAGAAGCCTCTACCTAGTGCAGTCAGATCGTTCTGTAATGCAGGGTGAGATCTGCAATCTGTCACTCAAAGCAGCAGTATGGGAAATCTCTAATTAGTCCAGAATCAGATCGTTGCGTAATGCAGGGTGAGATCTGCAATCTGTCCCTCAGAGCAACAGTAGTAGTAATCTCAGGATGCAGGATGAGATGTGAAAATATCTGCAATCCGTCCCTCACAGCACCGGCAGCTTCCTCTCCCTACACTAGTCAGAGTCTCAGAGAGCATGTGACTGCAACATCAAGTGACTCCAGCTTATATAGAGGCTGGGTCACATGATGCACTGGCCATTCACAGCCATGCGATTAGTAGGCATGGCTGTGATGGCTTCCAAGGGCAAACCAGCGAAACACTTGATGATTGGCTGCCCTGCAGCTATTCAACATGCGTGATCAACTACCAGAACCCGAACCCGAACGTTTTTTGAAATGTCCGGGTTTGGATCCGGGTCCCGGACACCCCAAAGTTCGGTACGGACTCAACACTATCGCTGACTCCATGGCAAACTAAAGGAATACAACTCATTGGACACCTATTGACACCTACAGGAATGCACTCATTTCAAGATCTACAACAGACCTTTGATATACCCAAATCATCATTCTTTCTTTATCTAAGAATACGGTCTCTTTTAAACACCATCCTGATAACAACGGAGTGCTGTAATCTGACAGATATCATTAAATACTACGAGACCCCCAAGCCAGCCAATAAGGGAATATCGTACCTGTACAACCTTCTCACTACCCCTCCGAAAGACCAACTCCCCCCTTCATCGGCATATTGGACAAACCTCACAGGAGTAAATCCTCTCAGCAAACAATGGACAACTGCCTTGGCCCTTCCACTTCAAATTTCGCATTCTGTATCACACTGGGAATCCCTTCAGAAGTTATTCCACAAATGGTATTATACCCCAACAAGACTGGCAAATATCTATTCTACCGCCTCACCCTACTGCTGGAGAAATTGCAACCACCCTGGATCTCTATATCATATTTGGTAGGAGTGCCCCCACCTCGACCAATACTGGAGAGACGTACAGTACCTTCTTCAAACCATGTGTGAGATCAACACTCCTCTCCTCCCCCTAGATCTACTCTTAGGTCTCTCAGTCCCCCTGTGGCCCAAGCACACCAGATCCCTTGCCACTCACATCTTAATAGTAGCCCGTTTGGCAATAGCGAAGAAGTGGAAAAACAGTTCCCCTCCCACACTCAAGGGTTTAATACTCCTAGTAAATACACATGGTGAAATGGAACTCTCCTTTGCAAAAGCAAATATGACTACCCATACCTTCCGCACCCTGTGGGCCACTTGGCTCGCGGACCCTAGGAATACCATCACATAAGAACACTCCCGGACCCCTCTCGGATGACTCTTGTTGAAGCTCTCTTTTGACTCCTTCCAGTGGAGGCCCGTCCATAAGGGCTGTAGGGGCGGCGCCCCACCAAAAAAATAAGTAAGAAATAAAAATGAACTATAATTATTAACCAACAGCAGCACAGCTAGAGAGAAACTCCAAAGAAAAAAAATATTTGGAATTTCTCTCTAGCTGTGCTTCTGTTGCTAATTGCTGGAATAGACAGATTAGATAAGAAAGAGAAGTGTAATCTACCTAGCAACAGGGCAAACGTCCCAAATCTCATTAAAAAACCCTATCTAGAACACAGTAAAATTAATTCTCCACCCTCATTGGCTGCTTTCCAACATTCCATTCTGAGAATAGGAGCTTTTTAGGACGTCTAAATCTGCAGACCTTAAACTGCCTAGTCCATTTGGTCTCTGCCTGGGGGGGAGCCAAGATCATCTCTGCTTGCATTTACACATTCTAGCCTGCTGTCTAGCCAGGTCCCCCCCTCCACAAGTCGCACTCCGACACTTAGTCTCTACCTCCAGCAGTGTTTCCCCTCTCCACAGGGACCCTTCCCCCCACCCACCATCCTGTGCAGAGCAGAGGGAGAGGACATGAGAGATCGAGGGAAAGATCCAAGCACAGCAATGTCTAAGTGGTAAGATCACTGACCATAAATGACAGGGAGCTCCCAGCAATACACAGGCAGTGTTTAGTCTACATCCATAGATAACACATAAGGCTGACACAGGTCCCTTCCAAAGCTCAGCAGTAGGATAAGAACTCTAAGCCAGCATGTAAATCTCAGGGATATACAGGCAGTAATTGATCTGCAATTAGTCTGCTGAGATTGGGGAACCACAGAGCTCAGCAGCACCGCACACCCTCAGCTCTTCATACTTTACTGTTTAACAGGCAGCTTCAACCAAAACAGCAACAACTGCACTCCTGGTGACTTCTTTATCCCTGCATTCAGTGCATTGTAGGTGATGATTCATGACTTCCAATGCAGGGACCAACAATTCACCAGGAGTGGAGTTGCTGTTTTGGTTGAAGCTGCCTGTTAAACAGTAAAGTATGAAGAGCTGAGGGTGTGCGGTGCTGCTGAGCTCTGTGGTTCCCCAATGTCAGAAGACTAATTGCAGATTACTGCCTGTGCTCAGCCTCTGTGTATCTCAGCATCAAACATCAGAACAAGAGGAATGTATAGTCATGACAATTCCTCTACAATAACTGCTTTCCAATGAATGCCATCTTAAACCTTTAGGAGGGGATTGGGGACTGTGTACCACTCGGTTTCTTTACAGGGACCAAAAACCTTGACTCGTCGAAGTGATTGTATTTAGAAGTAATAGACAGTTTTTTTCAAGTTTTACATTAATATTTTAGTCCACGAAATTCTACCGTAAGTAACCTTTCGTCAATAACATCTCCTTAACAGTACTGATATGTAAGGAGAACAAGACTACAAACTACGACTCTATGTGTCTCCGACTCGTGTCCGTCATTAGACGTTAATCAGAAGACTGTAACCCCTTGGTGTCTCGAGTCGTCT
>BLSH010214688.1:0-17420 GCA_018402905.1 Glandirana rugosa | reverse complement strand
AGATGTTTCTAACCAAGAAGATGGACTCCATCCTGAAGTGTTTGTATCATAGAGATGGATTTAGGGACCGAAGATTGAGAATTAAGTGGAAGTTGCCTGATGGCTTTTTACTAGAGTTGAGCGAACCCAGACTGTAAAATTCGGGTCCGTACCAGACTTTGGGGTGTCCGTGCCCCGAACCTGATCCCGGACATTAAAAAAAAATGTTTTTCTGTAGCTGCTGGGCTGCTGGGCAGCCAATCAACAAGCTTTTCACTAGTTTGCCCTTCGAAGCCATCACAGCCAGTGCATCATGTGTCCCAGCCTCTATATGAGGCTGGAGTCACGTAGCGCCGCGTGTCAGATCGTCTCAGACTAGAGTAGGGAGAGCTTCATGGCGGTGCTGTGAGGGAAAGATTAGCGTTCACAACCATCTCATACTGCATTAGGGAGACCTTCATTGCGGTGCTGTGAGGGAGACATTAGCGTTCAGAATCATCTTATAGTGCATTAGGTAGACGTTCCTGTTGGTGCTCTGCAGGAGAGATTCTCATTCTAAAACCATCTACTACTGCATTAGGGAGACGTTCCTGTTGGTGCTCTGAGGGAGAGTTTATCGTTCTAAAACCATCTACTACTGCATTAGGAAGAGGTTCCTGTTGGTGCTCTGAGGGAGAGATTATCATTCTAAAACCATCTACTACTGCATTAGGGAGAGGTTCCTGTTGGTGCTCTGAGGGAGAGTTTACCCTTATAAAGCCATCTCCTATTGCATTAGGGAGAGGTTCCTGTTGGTGCTGTGAAAGACAGATTATCGTTCTAAAATCATCTCATACTGGTGTAGGGAGAGGTTCCTGCTGCTGGTGTGAGCGGTGGAGAGGTTCCTGCTGCTGGTGTGAGCGGTGGAGAGGTTCCTGCTGCTGGTGTGAGCGGTGCATTTCTTGCACAAAAATAAAAAGTGCATCTACAATTTTCTTTTTTTTTTAAAAAAAAGTATAATAATTTTTTTTTGTATTAATAAATAGTGCTACATAGTACATTTGTGTCCAGAACGAGGAGAGCATCAAATAAGGGACATGGTGGTGGTCATGGTGCTGCTGGTGTTGGTGGTGTTGCTGAAGCTCCTGTTGCAAGGAGAGGACGTGGTGGATCTGTGCCAGCTACACGCACAAGTGAAACACCTTCCTCAGGTAGCCGACAGAACCTTCACCGGTATATGGTAGGCCCGAATGCCGCTCAACGAATGTTGAGGCCAGAACAAGTACAGGCGATAGTAGATTGGGTGGCTGACAATGCCTCCGGTTCCTTCACATTGTCTCCCACCTGGTCCCTTGATGAAAGCTCAGAGTTGGCACCTGAACCCCATGGCCACCTGTCTTTCACCTCAGCCCCTTGTAAATCAGCCAAGCAGTCTAAACCCCAAGTCATGCAGCAGTCTCTTATGCTTTTTGATGACTCTGCTGCTGTGCTTTCCGTGGGCCATCCACATAGCCCAGGCCCAGAAGCGGAAGACATTGAGTACACTTCTGGTTCAGGATGAGGACATGGAAACACCATGGCAGCACGTCTGTGATGATGATGACGAAACACAGGTGCCAACTGCTGCGGCTTTCTACAGTGTGCAGACTGACAAGGAGGGCAGTGGTGGAAGGTGGGTGAAAGATGATGTGGAGGATGATGAGGTCCTAGACCCCACATGGAATGAAGGTCATGCGAGTGATGTGTGCAGTTTGGAGGAAGAGGTGGTGGTCCCACAGAGGCACCAGCACAGCAAAAAAGGAAGCAGGTTGCAAAAGCGGAGCAAGCGTCCCCTAGACAGTACGCCTGCTATTACCCACCGCACCCAGGGACCTAGCACACCAAAGGCACCTCAAAGGTGTTCCCTGGCATGGCAGTTCTTCAGACAATGTGCTGACTACTAGACACGAGTGGTTTGCACGCTGTGCAATGAGAGGCTGAAGCGAGGCATACATGTTCTAAACCTGAGCACAACCTGCATGACCAGGCATCTACATGCAAAGCACTTGCAGCAGTGGAATAAGTACCTCAAAATCCAAGAAAGGTCTCGGCCTCCTCCTGCTTCCTCTTCTGCTGCTGCCTCGGCCTCTTCCTCCACCTCTACAGTGACAGCATCACCTGCCACCCAGCAAACAGAGGATGTGACAGCAACGCCACCATGTCTGCCACCGTCCCCAAGCATTTCCACGCGGTCCCATGGAAGCTTACAGCTCTCCATCTCCCAAACACTAAAGAGAAAGATGAAGTACCCCCCTACCCACCCGCGATCTGGCCCTGAATGCCAGGATTTCTAAATTCCTGGCCTTTGAAATGCTGTCATTCTGTCTGGTGGACACGGACAGTTTTAAAAACCTGATGGCGGTGGCTGTCCCACAGTACGTGGTTCCCAGCTGCCACTACTTTTCCAGGCGAGCCATCCCTTCCCTGCACAAACAAGTCGGGGACAAGATCAAGTGTGCACTGCACAACGCCATCTGTGGCAAGGTCCACATAACCACTGATACGTGGATCAGTAAGCACGGGCAGGGATGCTATATCTCGCTAACTGCACACTAGGCAAATGTAGTGGCGGGTGGGCCTGAGGCAGCTAGCCATTTGGCGCATGTCCTTCCACCACCAAGGATTGCAGGGCATTTCTCTTTGCCTCCTGTTGTTTCCTCCTCCTACTGTGCTTCCTCCTCCTCCTCTACCACCTCCTCATCCGCTCAGCGTAACACCTTCACCACCAACTTCAGCACATCCAGGGGGAAACGACAGCAGGCTGTTTTAAAACTGATATGTTTGGGGGATAAACCCCACACTGCGCAGGAGCTGTGGACGGGCATTGAACAACAGACCAATGAGTGGTTGTTGCCACTGAGCCTCAAGCCCGGCCTGGTGGTGTGCGACAATGGCCGAAATCTCGTAGCGGCTCTGGGCCGAGCCCGTTTGACGCACATCCCTTGCCTGGCGCATGTGCTGAATTTGGTGGTGCAGACATTTCTAAAAAACGACCCGGATATGTCAGAGCTGCTGCAGAAAGTGCGGGCCGTCTGTGCACGCTTTCGGCGTTCTCACCCTGCTGCTGCTCGCCTGTCTGCGCTGCAGCGGAACTTCGGCCTTCCCGCTCACCACCTCCTATGCGACATGCCCACAAGGTGGAACTCCACCTTGCACATGCTGGAGAGACTGTGCGAGCAGCAGCAGGCAATAGTGGAGTTTCAGCTGCAGCATGCACGGGTCAGTCGCTCTGCGGAACAGCAACACTTCACCACCAACGAGTGGGCCTCCATGCGAGACCTGTGTATCATATTGCGGTGTTTCGAGTACTCCACCAACATGGCCAGTGCCGATGACGTTGTTCTCAGCGTTACTATCCCACTTCTATGCCTCCTTGAAAAAACACTTCGGGCGATGATGGAAGAGGATGTGGCACAGGAGGAGGAGGAAGAGGGGTCATTTCCACGGTTATCAGGCCAGTCATTCGAGTGGCTCCGAGGGTGGGTTCCTGCACCAGCATAGGCCAGGTCAAACATTTTCAAGCCAGGGGGCAGTTCTGGAGGATGAGGAGGACGAGGATGATGATGAGGAGGAGGAGGAACCGTGTTCACAGCAGGGTGGCACCCAATACAGCTCGTGTGCATCACTGGAGCATGGCTGGGGGGATACGGAGGACACAGATGATATACCTCCCACAGGACAGCTTGTCTTTGCCTCAACGACAGCGAGTTTCCCACATTTTAACTTGTGTTGATTACTGGGTGGCCCCCCTGCTGGATCCCCGTTACAAGGACAACGTGCCATCCTTAATTCCCTCACTGGAGCGTGATCGGAAGATGCGCGACTACAAGCGCACTCTGGTAGATGCGCTGCTGAGGGCATTCCCTAATGACACCGGGGGCTCAGTGGAAGCACAAGGCGAAGGCAGAAGAGGAGGAGGAAGAGGTCGCCAACGCAGCTGTGGCACCGCCAGAACTTCAGAAGGCAGTGTTAGCATGGCCGAAATGTGGAAAAGCTTTGTCAGCAGCATGCCACCACAAACAGTACCAGCAGCTTATAGGCAACGTCTTAGCAGGAGGCAGCATTTCAGCAACATGGCGGAACAGTATGTGTGCACACGCCTACACGTACTAACTGATGGGTCTGTCCCATTCAACTTCTGGGTCTCCAAATTGGCCACATGGCCTGAGCTTGCCCTTTATGCCTTGGAGGTGCTGGTCTGCCCTGCAGCCAGTGTATTGTCTGAACATGTGTTTAGTATGGCAGGGGGCGTTATCACAGACAAGCACTGTCACCTGTCCACAGCCAAAGTGGACAAGCTAACGTTTATTAAAATGAACCAGGCATGGATCCCACAAGACTTGTCTGTACCTTGTGCAGAATAGACATTTAATTTAAACCGACCTCACACAGCCATTGGCATCCTTTTTTTTTTATTAATATGTCTCAATATTTTGGGGGCTACCCCTATTCTAAAAAAAAAACAAACAAACAAAAAACAGTGTTGGCTACCTCCTCCTCCACCACCGCTACTTCCACTTACACTGCCACAGTCATGACCTAATCAACCTCTAGGCTCCTACTCCACATCCACCTCTTCCTTCCATTTTTATTTTTTTTATGTGGTTTTAAGTTCCCTATCCACATTTGTTTACAGGGCACTTGTCCTACTCTTACCCCCATTTTGCTCCCTTTTGCAGCCTTCTAGCCCTTTCCATGACTTTTTTACAGCCATTTTTGTGCCCAAAAGTTCGGTTCACCATTGACTTCAATGGGGTTCGGTGTCCGGGGCCAAGTTCGAATCAGGTTCGGTGCCGAACCCGGCGAACTCGAACATCCAGGTGTCCGCTCAACTCTACTTTTTACCAATGGTTTGACGGGGGTTTGGGTTCCGCTTCCCCGGTTTCCAGCTGGGTCCCCGTACAGACGGTTCCAGGGGTCTTGGGGGCATCATCTTCCCCGGTTTCGGGATCTGGGGGGCTATTACTGCGGGTCTGGGGAATGCATCGTTACCGGTTGTCCCTGAGGTGGTGGGTCCCTCTGACAAGGCCACTACAGCAAAGGAGGCGGGCAAGGACACCATCAGCTTGGCTGATGCAGCCAAGTGTGAGGTGTACGTCTGCTTTGAGGGCCCGCTGGGGGCACCCATCAAGACAGAGGTTAGGGACAAAATCTGGAAGGGTGAGTATATTGAAATTTTCTCCCTCCTTCCATTAGAGAAGTTCAACCTGGACCGGGTCAAACCGGAGGAGTCCAAAAAGTAAGATGAGGAAAAGCGTAGGTATCTCCTTATCCCTCATACTTTTGGTAATTGGCTGCAGGAGTTCGCTATCTTAGCGAGCGTTATTGGCGAAAAGCAGCTGGAGAACTGTTTGGCGCTTTTCTGCTACTTGAATGCCATTGGGGAGGCTCACCGGGTTTATGGGGGCCAAGCTTGGCTTCGGTATGACGAACAATTTAGTCAGCAGAAAGCTGTCCGCCCCTCCATATGGTGGGACCACAATGACACCAGCTTATGGATGAAGCTGATGACATGCGCGCGGGCCTCCATGTCGCTTTTTTGCCAGCGGGGCCGGAATTTCGAGTACGCCAGGACAGCTGGCCTCTAAACAACGGGGTTTCTGCTGGAAATACAATGAGGGTGTGTGCAGGTTTGGAAACGGTTGCCGTTTCAAACACGAGTGTTCCGGCTGTGGGGGGGCACCCTCTGTCCTGCTGCTTCAAGCAAGGTAAGGGACATCCTGGAGATGCTTCAGGTAAGAGGAAGGACTCCAGTGAAGGTGGAAAGGATGCGTCCTTTCCTAAATAGGTACCCGGACAGGGCGGCGGCTCGGCTCCTGGAGGCGGGTTTTACTGAGGGATTTTGGATTACATGTTCGCTTACGCATATACCCCCCGTTTCCAAAAATCTGCATTCAGCCCTGCTACGCCCTTAAGTGGTTTCTGAGACGCTATATAAGGAAAGGGCTCTGGGGCACATGTGTGGCCCCTTTCCTCACCCTCCACTGGAGGATCTGGTGGTTTCTCTGTTGGGGGTGGAACCCTAGAAATTCTGTTTAATTCATCACTTTTCTTTCCCTAAAGGTGGTTCGGTTAACGATTCCATTGACCCAGGGGCATGCTCAGTTTCTTATACTTCTTTTGATGCTGTGGTTTTTTGGGTCTGACATTATGGGCGTGGGGCTCTCATGGCCAAAACTGATGTGGAGTCAGCTTTTCGACTGCTGCCAGTCCATCCGGGCAGTTTTCATCTCTTTTGATGTCATTGGCTGGATGCCTTTTATGTGAATCGGTGTCTGCCGATGGGCTGTTCGGTTTCTTGCTCCCTTTTTGAGGACTTTAGTTCCTTTGTGGAATGGGTGGTGCGGGACATGTCAGGTATCAATTCGGTCATTCTCTACCTCGACAATTTTTTGTGGGTTGGTCCCCCATCCTCTGGGTTGTGTGGTATCTTGCTGGCGACCCTGCAATATATTGCGGATTGCTTTGGTATCCCCTTGGCCCCTGACAAGACTGTTGGCCTGGTGGCTGAGCTTAGTTTTCTTGGGATAGTTATTGACTCCTGGGCTATGGAATGTCAGTTGCCTGAGGACAAGCTAGTTGCCCTACAGTCTGATATCCGCTCGGTGGTTGGGAAACGCAAAATTGAACTCCGTCAGCTGCAGTCTATATTGGGTAAGCTAAATTTTGCATGCAGGATCATCCCAACAGGCAGGATTTTTTTGCCGCCGTTTGTCGGCTGCTATGGCGGGCGTCTCTTCTTCCACTCACTTTATTACTTTGACGCAGGAACACAAGGAGGATCTTTGAGTTTGATATGTTTTTCTAGCATCACTTAATGGCCATTCACTTTGGATGGAGGGGCCAGTAAGCAATTTTGATTTGGAATTTTTTACGGATGTGGCAGGCTCTTCGGGATATGGGGCTTTCTTTGGGGGAAAATGGAGTGTGGAACGGTGGCCAGACACTTGGCGGGAGGGAGGTTTTTTGAAGAATCTTGTTCTGCTGGAGTTATTTCCAGTGATTGTCGCTGTGGAAGTCTGGGGAGAGTGCTTTCGTAATCAGAAGATCCGGCTCCATTGTGAAAATTTGGGGGTAGTTCAGGTTATTAACCACGTGTCGGCATCCTCCACGCCAGTTGTTCACCTGTTGCGGCACCTGGTGTTACGTTGCTTGCAGCTGAATGTCTTTATGTATGCTGTGCACATTCCGGGAACAACTAATGCTGTGGCTGATGCTTTGCCTCGGTTTCAGTGGGACAGATTCCGAGAGTTGGCACCGGGAGCGGAGCAACATGGACATCCTTGCCCCCAGCGGCTGTGGTACATTGCATTGGCATCGCTGCAGGATTGTTACAGAACTCCTTGAGTGCGAGGACGTGGTCTACATATGTAAAGGTTTGGCAGGAGTGGTTGGGACTGTTGGATCGAGTTGGTGCAGTGTCGGTGGAGGAGGTGGTATCAGTGTTGCGTTATTTCATTTGTTTGAATTATGAGAAGGGTATGTCGGTCTCAGCGATGGATCAGAAGATGGCGGGTTTAGCCTTTTGGTTTCAGTTAACGAGGGGCCAGGATTTTACAAAAGTTTTTCTGGTCAGGCAGGCCTTGAAAGGGTATAGGAGAGGTGCCAAGAGAAGGGATGGCAGGCGCCCTGTCACTTTTTCCATTTTGCAGCAGTTGCTTCGGCAAGTAAGTTCAGTGTGTACGTCCAGTTACGAGGCCTGTTTGTTCAAGGCAGCGTTTATGTTGGCTTTCTATGGGGCTCTTTGGGTAAGTAAATTGGTGAGCCCGTCTCGATCAGCCCACAGGGGGCCTACTAGTAGGAGACGTTATTTGTGGCAGCGCTGAGGTGGCTCTTTTTCTTCGCTGGGGAAAAATGGACCGGTTGGGGAAGGGGAAGTATGTCCATATATATCGGGTTCCTGGGGCGTCATTTTGTCTCGTTGTGGCAGTGGAGGAGTATTTAGGAATTAGACCAGCAGCAGGTGGTTCCTTTTTGGTTCATCGGGATGGGTTGTCCCTCTCTGTTTTTCAGTTTGGGTCGGTATTGCGACGCTGTCTGGATGCAGCTGGTTATAACCCCATGGATTATTCCTCTCACTCCTTCTGCATCTGGGCTTCCACCGAGGCTGCTCGGTGGGGATTGGATACTTTGGTCGTAAAACGAATTGGGCGATGGGAATCAGAACGGTACAAGATTTACATCCAAATGCATTTGGTGCAGGATTACTAGGCCTTGTTTGCTTGCAATTTTCTTAGTCTGTTTTCGGATGTTTTATTTTATTTTGTATGTTGGTCTATTTTCTTTTTCAGATGAATCTGCTGGCCTGGTCTGGATCTTGGGCCAATCATTTTTCTTTTGGGGTCCAAGCGGGCGGACATTAGGCCCAACGGCCGTCAGTTAGGTGTTCCCCGGGAGGTGGCAAAGATCAGGTGGATCGGCATGCCCAGCATGTTGTGGAGCCGGGTGTTGCCTGAGGTCCATAGGTATACCCATTTGGACATGGACCCGGATGTGCTGGTGTTGCATGTTGGGGGCAACGATTTAGCAGTCAGGTCCATGCGACACCTGATTAGGGACATTAAATTTGATGCCCTGCGTATTCGCATGGATTTTCCACATACGCTTATTGTATGGTCCAACATTGTCGGCCGCACTTCTTGGCGTTGGTCACGGTCAGTGGAAAAGGTTAATAAGGCCTGGATTATGGTTAAGAGGTGGGTAGATTTGTGGTCCGTAATGGAGGTTTTGTGGTGAGACACAGGGATTTAGAAATGGACACTAGTCAATACTTGAGGGGGATGTCATCCACCTCAACGCCATTGGCATTGATTTTTGGTTTCTAGGCCTGCAGGATGGAATTCAATGAGCTCTGCGTGTTTTGGGGTGTCCACAGCTGTAAGGCTTTACACCTGTGTACTGTGGCGGTTGGGATCTTTGGAGGCCTTCTAAATTAATTGTGTTATGGCATAGTGGGGAACCATGTATGGTATGGGAACCTCTGTAAGATTTCAGTTAACTGAGGCTTAACTGGGCTTGGGGCATATGGGTATCTGCGTTGGAAGGTGGAGAGTTTGGTTCGTCCCCGAGTCGGTGTGTTGCAGCTGGGGACCTGGTGTGGTCACGCAGATTCAAAATCAAAGATCAGCACCCTGGTTAATATTTATCTCTGAGCTTATTAAAATGTGTTATGGTTGTTTGTTAATAAATGGCCGATACGGTCAATTTTATTCCAAAAAGTTGTCTTGGTATTATTTATGGTTGGGGTTAATAAGGATGAGTAGTAGGTGGAGTTGGCATCTGTCTTACCAGAGTCCAGCTCTATTTGGGGAGAAAAAAAGGACGTCAATTTTATTTGGGTCAGTGCTGCATCACAAAAAATGGCCTGGTCATTAAGGGGGTAAATACTTCCGGGGCTGAAATGGTTAAATATTATGCCCAATGGGCTTCCAAGGTTCTCCTGCAATCTCCAATTCCAATAGATAAGCACCCAGCATAATGTGGCAATGGTCCCTTTAAGTAGCCTGTGGTCCCTTTCAACCTCAGATATATCCGCTCTGCCACGCGTTAGAATCAAATATTCCTCCTCCATAGTGTAACATTGTATAATACAACCCTTTATTATGATAAGAAAGACTCTTGCATTTAACCACTTGCCCACCGGGCACTTTCACCCCCTTCCTGCCCAGGCCAATTTTCATATTTCAGCGCTGTCCCACTTTGAATGACAATTACTCAGTCATGCTACACTGTACCCATGTGACATTTTTATACATTTCACACAAATAGCTTTCTTTTGCTAAACAAATGTATAAATACCAAACACGTTGAAAAAAAAAACTTTCATAGTATGTTATAACATTATACAAACAGGTAACTGATAGGCGGCAGTGATGGGCACTGATGAGGCAGCACTGGTGGGCACTGATGAAGAGACACTGATGAGGCTGCACTGATAGGCGGCACTTGTTGGCACTGATAGGCGTCACTGATGGGCACTGATAGGTGGCACTAATAGGCAGCACTGATGGGCGCTAATAGGTGGCACTAATAGGCAGCACTGATGGGCACTGATAGGTGGCACTGATGGGCACTGATAGGTGGCACTAATAGGCAGCACTGATGGGCACTGATAGGTGGCACTGATGGACACTGATAGGTGGCACTAATGGGCACTGATAGGTAGCATTGGTAGGTGGCACTGATGAGCACTGATATGTGGCACTTATAGGCAGCACTGATGGGCACTGATAGGTGGCACTAATAGGCAGCATTGATGGGAACTGATAGGTTGCACTAATGGGCACTGATAGGTAGCATTGGTAGGTGGCACTGATGGGCACTGATAGGTGGCACTGATAGGCAGCACTGATAGGTGGCACTGATAGGCAGAAGAGGTGGGTACTAATTTGAAGCAGTAGTGGGCATTGATTGGCAGCAGTGGTGGGTGCTCATTGGCAGCAGTGGTGGACACAGATTGGCTGTTTTCTCCTCTCCTCCACATTGCTGACAGCATGAGAAGGAGCAGTAAAGAGTTGGTAACCAGATTCTGTTAACATCGTGACCAACTGTGATTGGACACAGCTGACCACATGGTAAACAGCTGCTGATTGGCTCTTTTTACCTCAACCTGTGTTTGGCAGGGTCAGGAGGACACTGCGAACACAGAGCGTGCCGCCCGGGTGCGATCACCGGACGCTGTCATATGACAAAGGTGATCGGCGGTGCTGTAGCTGTCATTCGCCTATAGTCGGCAGTCAGCAAATAGTTAAAACATCGCATATAGAATTTTGTATACTCAGCAGTGCGTGGTGTCTTGCATCGCTTTCGGTCACGGGGGGCCCCGGTCTCGCATATTCTGCTTTGTGTTGCTAAAGTTTCGTTTTCAGTTCCTCTATTTCAGTGATTCTCAACCTTCCTAGGGCCGTGACCCCTTGATAAAATTTCCCAAGTTATGGGGTAAAATGATTATCGTTTCTCTTTCATTGCTGTCATTTTGCGACTGTGGTGAATCAAAAAACATTTCACACCAATAAATCTTTCTTTTAGGGGTATTTGCACGCCACTGGGTTTTCTTGTTTTTATTTTTTGAATAAAAAAAAAAAAAAAACAGAACATTTTGAAAATAAAAAAAATTTTTCCTTCCCCTCTGTGTACAATGACAGGGGAGTAGGCGGGGGGGGGGGGGGGTTGGGGGTCTGAAACCCTGGAACAAGCAGTGACGTATGGGTACATCTCAGTGTCTGTATGTGCTACCTGCAGAGGGTTGGCAAGGAGTTAATTACCAATGGTATTTGTAATATGCAGCGGGAAGGGGGTTAATGTACTGCTGCATTAGTGACTGGCCAGCGGCAGTTAATTAACCCCTTTGTGCTGCATAGGTGGCACCAGTGTCAGTGTTAAATAACCCCTTCATGCAGCAGCATCAAAGAGTTAATTAACACTGACACTGGTGCCACCTATGCAGCACAAAGGGGTTAATTAACTGCCACAGGTCACTAATGCATCAATGACCAGTGGCAATACATTAACCCCCTTCCTGCTGCATATTACAAATACCATTTGTGTTTAATTAACCCCTCCTCAGCCCCCCCATAGAACGCGTTCATCAACTCCTCTGCTTACTTGTGCAATCTGCAATGCACTGCTTGGTTCCCTCCTCCTTCAGTTCACATCACCGGCAGACAGCAGCACTCTCTGCTCCACTCCCATCCAACCTCTAGCTGACGTTACGCCTAGGGTTGCCACCTGTCCAGGATTCACCCGGACAGTTCGGGTTTGGAATCATGCGTCCGGGTTCCAGACTGCCTGAAACCCAGACACGTTATTCATACTGGACTATGGCTTCTCAGCAGGGTTGCTGGCTGCAATTGTCTAAGCTGAGAGTGTCTCTTTCACATTGCCCAAAGCCAGCACTAACAATCCCCCCCCCCCCCGACACGCACACAGACAGGAGAGGAGAGAGGGCTCAAATCGCACCTCTTCCTTCCGCCCCTACCCCTCTGTGTTTGCCCACACTGCAAACCCCGGCGTGGTGCCTCAGAAAAGGAAAGTGGGGTTGGGAAATTTGAAGCCCAGCAGCCTCAGATACATCTGAATGAGAGGTGCTGACTGCCAAGGGGTGAGTGAGCTCCCCATCCATCCCTGTCTGCGACTGATGTCTCCCCCCTTCTCTCTACTGCCTTTGAGTGAGTACACTAAGGTAAATCAGGGTTCTCAGAGCACCCCTTACATCAGAGTTCCCCTTTACACCAGAGGCCACAGTGTTCCCCCTTACATCAGAGTTCCCAGAGCATTTGTTATGTTAGAGTTCCCAGAGTCCTCCCTTACGTCAGACAGTGAAAGGGAACTCTGCGGTTCAGATGTAAAAAGGGAACTCTGTGGACTCCGATGTAAAGGGGGAGGCTTGTTCTTAACCTCATATGATTAGAAATGTTATTTAATAGCAAGATATGTGTATAGTTTATACTATAAAAAGAAATTGCTGTGCGCCGCTAAAGTGTTCGGGTTTGACTTGAAGAAAAGGTGGCTGTTGTGTAATATTTCAAATATATAGTTTTTTTTTAATATGTACATTTACTTTAGGCCAAGGTTTAAGTTTAAGCCAAGCTGCATTACATATCAAAGGCCCACAGTAGTTACGCCATTCGGGACTAGGAAGCGCCTGTCAGACAGAGATTAGTCCATCTGACAGAGAGGTGAAGGGTAGTGCTGGTCTCAGGCTTGTGCCAGGTGCAGGAGCGCACGTGCCACATGCTGCATCCATTAGCTCTGTAGTGCGGGCGATGTGTACAGACAGTGTATGTGTCCAGCCCGGTTTTAGCAGCACAATTCCAGCACCTCTCCTATGCCCCCCCTCCTCCAGTAAATGGTGCCGCCCAGTGTATTCGCTACTTCCTTGTACCGGCCCTGCTCACTGACCGAGACGGACCCAACATTACTGTACATACAGAGTCGGGTCTGTCCGGATTGCAACCACCTGGAAATCGGCAATCGACCCCCCCCCAGGGGGTTGCGACCCACGGGTTGAGAACCTCTGCTCTATTGGTGTATTAGGCAAATTTTCTTTTCGGCAAAAAATGTAGGCCTTCAATAAAGAATTGGAACCATTCATCAATGGAATCTTTATCCGTTAGGCCATATTTGATGGGCACTTCCCACCTCCGTCTTCTGGGTACAATATTTCCTCTTATATACCGGCCAAATGTGTTGGTGTCCCACTAGAGATTGACTTTCTTTTCCATATTATGTCCTTTAAGCAGACTTCCGTGTTATGCACATTAGTTTGAGTGTTAAATATCTCTTCTAGATTTACCTTACGATTCTCCATAAACGTGAAGACATCCGTTCCAGCCACAAAGGTGAAAGTGAATAAGTGTAGGAGAAATCGGAGGTGTGAACCTCTGCGCTATGTGAATGGAATAAATCAAATGTGTATTGTGTACCGATCAATAAAAATCAAAATGAATCAATAATAGGTGTATAGGCTGCTGCAGCCCCTGACGTGGTCCCACAATGACAATAAGATATGATGTGGGGGTTGCGCAGCCTCACAATAGCAGGTCAAATGAGATGATGTGTCCATCATGTGAATGGTGAATTAGGGGAGTTCATATAGAGGCTGAAAAAAGTCCAAATGCCAAACGTGAAATATGTCAACCGCCTTCTTCTAATCATATGATATCCACGTGTATTCTTATATACTCTATGCGTTGGAACCGCCTGGCACCCAGATTAGGTGCTTCTATCCGCCAAACAGCGCCTCCTGCCCTCCAAATCTTTCCGAGCCGACCGAGAGCCAATACCAACCCTTTTTACCCCAATTATCATACACAGTCAGGAGGTGAGGTAAAATGAAAGCCAAAGAATTGACTGTGTATTGAAACTCAAACACACACTGTAAGAGAAGTCCAGCTGACTCGCATTGGCACACATGCGCGGGCATGTTAGTGTGTGCCCATGAAGAAATATGCATATGCCCATGCGCGTTCGCGCATAGATGCACACACTGGCTGCAAACAGCCTATTTAAACTGAGCAATGACATGAACTCATTGCTGAGTGGTCTTTCAGTTTGTTCCTGTCTGCCTGTGCCCTGATTCGTTTCCTGCCTACCTGTGTTTGACCCGGCTTGACCTCCACCCTTCTCTGGATTCCTGCCTGCCTACCTGTGACCTCAGCCTGTGCTTGACTCTGTTCCCGTCTCATGCTCTTGTGACTCACTGCCCGACTGTGTACCGACCCTGGCTTGTACCCCAATTCCACTTCAGCCACACATTCCTGAACCTGCATTGCCCAGCTGTTGATGACCCTTTGGCTTATGTTCCGGCTACACTCCTGCCTACTGATCCAGCGTCATGGAGTTCCAGTTACAGGTGCCTGTCTGGTGATGTACGGCCATCGGTTTCCTGTCAAGCCTCTGCTGGTGCCACCTGCTATACCAGCCCTCGTGCCACTCTGTTTCCTACACTACCTGTCATCTCTACCAGGGGGGTTAAACAGGAGGTGCAAGGGAAGCCCCCTCTACAGCTCAATCTCCACCAGGTACATGACAAATACTTTATACCCCGCGGGAGGACAATCCCCTCCTGAGGATATTAGCATGACAATGCAAACGTCAAACATCAATCCAATTAAATTAACAGTAAATTAATTACACAGTAAGTTAATCAACAAACATATAACTTCCCCCAATAATTTGGTAACACGTTAAAGTGGTCACCAGATTAATATCATCTTCAAGAGATGGTCAGTCGGACAGAAACAATAGAACAATGGGAAAGACCTACGTAACAATAAACACTCAACAAACCCCACCCCACCCCACCTCAGACACTCTGACAACAAAAAGACCCAGGACTGTCCAAATATCATTAACCAGCTTTCTTTTCACATACTGTATATCTTCTCACTGAGTTTCAAGTTGTCAGAGACCACCATGGCTTCCTTGACTGTTAAATGTAATAATGTCATTTTGCATTAAATAACAAGACATCTTCCTAAATGCTTGTAGCTCCCTCGAATGCCAGGGCCCATAGGCATGTATATGAGTCCTCCACTTCCCAGAGTCTGTGTGTTATTAGGCAGACATGACCTTGAATCCAAAGTAACAATACTCCGTGGGTCTTCTGGGCATACACCTCCCAAAGCATAGTGCTCCTTAAAAGCAAGGTCCCATAGTCAGTAGGCAAGAGACCAGCCTGCAGTCCCCTCCAAATGCCCCTGTCCTAGGTGAGTCTGTCACACTCAATATACTGCACTTCCACCTCTGTGCAAACGTCTGTGCTCACAGAACTCTCACCTCATAAAAGGCTCATGTAACCCTTTGAATATGATACCCAATGGGCTTCCAAGGTTCTCCAGCAATCTCCACTTCCAATAAACATCCAGAATAATGCGGTAATTGTCCTTTTAAGATGCCCATGGTCCCATTCAACCTCCGATAGATCCGCTCAGCCACATGCTAGAATAAAGCAAATATGATTTTCATAATGTAAAATTGTACAGTACAACTAGGGCCAAAACAACTAATCGATTATGAAAATAGTTGTCAACTCGATTAATCGGCCAGCCAATTAGTTGCCTGCATACAGAATGCATTATTTTGTTTACATATCAGGAAATACAGTGCAGCACACATACGGCTCAGTGCACCATTCATACATGTCAGTAAGGGCCTGAGAACTTGAATGTGTGAAGAGCCGTGCCTCATGGGACATGTAGTCCTGGCCAGGAAGTGAGTGGCTCTACAGACAGTAGTTTTTTTACTTTGCTATTGGGGCTCTCTATACTATAATTTGCAGCTTGGTATTGGGCACTCTTAAAGCAGAAGGAGCCAGAAGCATCTGTGGGGGACCCTAGAAGAGGAGGATCTGGGCTGCTCTGTGCAAAACCATTACACAAAACAGGTAAGTATAACATGTTTGTTGTTTAAAAAAAAAAAAATCACTTTAAAGACTGCAGGGAAGATCAGAATGTGAACCCAGAGAGGGTGGAGGCTGATAGGCTGCAGGTAATAGAAGGCATTACAATTACATTTAACCACTTCAGCCCTGGAAGGATTTCCCCCCCTCCCTGACCAGAGCACTTTTTGTGACGGCACTGTGTCGCTTTAACTGACAATTGCGTGGTCGTGCAACGTTTTACCCAAACAGAATTGATGTACTTTTTTCCCCACAAGTAGAGCTTTATTTTGGTGGTATTTGATCACCTCTGCTATAAACGAAAAAAGAGCGACAATTAAAAAAAAAAAAACAATATTTTTTACTTTTCGCTATAATACATACCCAAAAAAAAATATAAAAAAACGAATTTATTCATCAGTTTAGGGCAATATATATTCTTCTACATATTTGTGGTAAAAAAAAATCGCATTAGGCGTTTATTGATTGGTTTGCACAAAAATTTGCCTCATTTACAAGCTATAAGAATTGATTTATGGTGTTTTTAATTTTTTTTTATTTTAGTATTAATGGCAGTGATCTGTGATTTTTATCGGGACTGCGGACTATGGCGGTGGACATATCGGATATTTTTGACACTTTTATGGGACCACTGACATTTATACAGTGATCAGAGCTAAAAATAGGCACTGATTACTGTATAAATGTCATTGGCAGGGAAGGGGTTAACACTAGGGTGAGCTTTAGGGGTTAACTGTGTTCCCTAGGTGTGTCCTAACGGTGTGGGGGCTGGGCTGGCAGGGTCATGACAGATCTAACTGATCCTGATGACAGGAATCAGTAGATCACTGTCATGCCACCTGTCAGAATGGGTAACCGCCGTGTTTACATTGGCGGTTCCCTGTTCTGGCTCTGTAGTATTGAGTCCGCCCGATCCGTGTCTACACTCAGGAAGTGTGCGGTGGGCATGAGAGCGCGCCCGATATTCTTGCTACGCTGCCACTCTGCAGCAGTAAAAAAAACAGAGGCTGTCGACAAGTGTTTAAAGTGGATGTAAATCCATGACTGAGGGACTTGCAGAATGCCGAGGCTTCGGCTATCTATAAAACAACTTGACCCGTCCCCCCTTCCAAAATGACCAGATGACACATTTTATTTGGAGTCGAATGGTCATAGCAGCCGTTTATTATAAACCATTAAATACAACATTCACAAGAAAACAAGTTTAGTGCATATAATAGAGTCAATGCATAACAAATAAACCAACCTCAGTTTGTGCTCGGTCTAAGGCAAGGTTTCTCAACCAGGGTTCCGTGGAACGCTAGGGTTCCTCCAGAGGTTGCTAGGGATTCCTTGAGCGATGGTCAATCTCTACCTCTCAGATAAATTCCCAATGACATCATTGATCTTTTTAGCTATCTGTAAGGGGGGAATTCTTCCCAATGACCACAAGTGTAAGGAGTAGTGTTGAGCGAACCCGGACTGTAACGTTCGGGTCCGTACCGAACTTTTGGGTGTCCGTGGCACGGACCCGGACCCGGAC
>BLSH010214668.1:110681-124175 GCA_018402905.1 Glandirana rugosa | reverse complement strand
TGGAAATGTCCTGGTATTTTCCTTGTGGTAGTTTGGATGTTTTCCCAGAGCCCATTGCAGTGACCAACCTACGAGGAGACCTGGAGACTAACTGGGACCAGTTCACATTTCTGACGCAAGTCTCCTCTGCTGTGTTCATATTTATTGAGAATATTTCTGAGAGTCAATTCAAACTGTTATCAACCTGTAAAAACACTGAAACACAGTATTATTTCATTATCACTCCAGGATTAGGCAAAGATATTAACCCAGAAATGCAAATATTCTTAAGGCATTTAATGAAGACATTAAAGGTTAGTATAGATCAAATTATAGGTAAAAGGAACAATTTTAATGAGGCTGAATTTGTGAAAAACATCCAGGATTTCCTTAGAAGTTTATTAGGAAAAGAATTTCAAAAGCTGTCACTGGAGAGCATGAAAAAACAAGCACATGGGCTCCAGATGGATGTAGATGAGAACTTTCCTGACTGTCAGAAAGCAAGAGCATGTGCATGCAACATTACCGCTGAAATAAAGGATGTTGAAGAGTATAAAAGGAAAATGCTGAGACTTCAGGGGGATTTATGGAAGCAACTGTCAAAAGTAGAGAAAGAACTTTGCAGAATGACAAAACAAGGGGAAATGGGTACAGAAGAATATCGGTCTCATTTGAAAGAGCAACGAATTGCACTGCATCAGCAGCAACATCAGCATGATTTGACTGATCCTATGATGTTGTTTATTACTGCAATCACTAATTTGTCTCAGGTAGAGAAACAATACTTTCTAAAGTGGATGAAATTAGAACTTGATGTGATTGCAAGAAGGAATCTATCTTCCTTACAGGTGGAATACAAAGAAAGAAGCAGATCAGATAATCCAGAGGGACTCAAACAGGTAGACCAAAAAATCTCAGACAGTTCTTTAGGAATTGAACATTTCCTACGTGAGTTAGGACAGTTTTATGAGGCAGAGTGTTCTATGGTTAAAGAAAAAATGATTGCAGCAGAAAGAGCACAGTTTACAGAACTACCAGGAATTGCTTCTGACCTTCTTTTAGAAGGATTTCCACTGGAGCTAATAGATGGAGATGCCTCCAATATTCCACTGAAATGGATAACTGATGTTCTGACGAACCTGGATATCAAGACAGGAGGGAAAAGTAAAATAAAAGTAATCACGGTGCTGGGAGTGCAAAGTACAGGGAAATCCACCCTTCTCAACACCATGTTTGGTCTCCAGTTCCCAGTGGCCAGTGGAAGATGCACACGAGGAGCCTTCATGACTCTTCTAGATGTGAAACAAAACTTCCAGGAGGAGCTGGGCTGTGATTTCATCTTGGTGATTGACACTGAGGGGCTAAAAGCTCCAGAATTGGCCTCTTTGGAGGACAGTTATGAACATGACAATGAACTGGCAACACTAGTGGTTGGGTTGAGTGATATCACCATAGTTAATATGGCCATGGAAAACACAACAGAAATGAAGGATATTTTACAGATTGTTGTTCACGCTTTTCTTCGGATGAAGGAAGTAGGAAAGAAACCCAACTGCCAGTTCATACATCAGAATGTGAGTGACGTGTCTGCTCATGAAAAGAATATGAGAGACAGGAAGAAACTTCTAGAACAGCTAGATGAGATGACCAAAGCAGCTGCAAAAATGGAGAAGAAAGGTGGAATCACATCTTTCAATGATGTGTTGGATTACGATCTGGACAAACACAGCTGGTACATCCCTGGGCTCTGGCAGGGGGTCCCCCCAATGGCTCCAGTGAACTCTGGTTACAGTGAGAATGTCCATAAGCTGAAGCAGCAATTGTTTGAATTCATGAAAGCCCATAATGCATCTTGCAACATTGGTGACTTTATCACATGGATAGAAAGCCTGTGGAGAGCAGTGAAACATGAAAAATTCATCTATAGTTTCCGGAACAGTCTGGTAGCTGAAGCTTATAATAAATTGTCTATGCAATTTTTTCAGTGGGAATGGGAATTTTCCAAAAAAGTCTACAACGTAGTCATCAGAACGGAAAATATTATAAAAAATCAGTCACCTGAGAGTCCAGACAAGGAAACTTATGATGAACACAGGAGAGAACTTCAACAGCTGATGTCTGAGGAGGAAAACAGAATGCTGGATTTGTTAGAAAAATATTATGACAGTAAGTCTGGAAATGTTCATCTTATAGAACGATATCGGGAAGATTTCAGAATGAGTGTACAGTTCCTAAGAAAAAATCTAGAAAGAAATGCTCTTAATAAATATAGTGAGGCCGTTTCTATACAGAAAGGGAAGTTTGAGATCCAGAAGATCCAGAATCAATACCAGAAGTTAATAGAAGAAAAAATTAGTGACCTCCTGAAAGATAGTAGAAAGGACTCTATCCTAAAGGATGAGGAAATACAACAGGAATTTGAGTCGATGTGGGAGAAAACACTGACAGATTTACAGATAAAAAAATTAGTTAGACGTAATGTTGATCAAGAAATTTTACAGCAATTGAGACAAGACTTCAGCTGTAGAGGATCTGCTGTACATGAAAAATTAAAGCGCATACAAAATCTAGCAAGTCATGGACAGCGAACTTTTAAAATGGATCACAAGTATATTGATCACACTTTGTGGAATCGTTTCAAACACACAATTGGCTTACAAAATGAAACCTCTGAAAAGACAGAGCGTTTTGCTGTCTCACTAATAAATAAGTGTGAACTGTATGTAAAAGAAAAAGCTGATTCCTCGGAGGATTATGACAATACTCACTGCCAAGAATTACTACACATGATCAATGAACAACTTAAAAGTAGCAAATTGCCATTTTCAGAAACATTTGAGTTAGACATCAAACTCATAATTCTTGGAAATGCTGCCCAAATGTTTCAAAAGATGCGTGACACATTTATCAAAAATAATGACCCAACAGCTTGTATGGAGAGTCTAAAACCTCAATATTTATCAACATTTCTCAGTTTATTCCAAGAAAAAGATGAAAGTCAGAACAGAGCCAGACAATTCTGTGAACGATGTCTCAAACCAGCAATCACTGACTATGTTTTCAAACATCTTGGGAAAAAGATAGTAGATGACATCCTCAATGGTCCTGAGCATATTATCTTCAGCAGCAGAAGCTTTTTCCAGTGTAACATACTAGAGAAATTATTGGAAGAAATGTCATTTCAGAAATATGTAGAATATATTCATTCATATGAGAAATTTTCAGCATCATGGATATTAAATTACATCTCCAAAAAATATAAGAGCTCAACAACCATGGAAAATTTATGGAAAAATATTCTGACCTCCATCATGATGGAAATTCAAACTGCACTTAAAGCTAAAGCATGTTTAGAAAGTCCTAATATATCATCCTTTTTAGAAAATGTCTGTGAAATGTTACAAAGGGAACTAGTAATATCACAGAATGAGATGAAAGTGATCATTTTCCACAACACGGCTGCTGTTGAGAAGTTTTCATCTTGCATTCAACGCTTGCTGACAAAAACAGAGCTACAAATTTTAACAGAACTGGGATTGTTGGATATTGAGTCTGTGCTTTCCAGGGTTACATTGAAGCCTCAGGATGAATTGCTCAGGAAGGTGATTGGATGCAGCAAGCAGTGTCCATTCTGTGATGCCCCTTGTGAGGCCGGGGGCGGTAACCATAGGGAGCACTTTGCATCTATCCACAGATCTACAGGACTGAGAAAATGGAGACGGGTGAGGACTAATGTTTTGGTCTCGGACATCTGTTCCACTCTTGTTGTTTCTGAGAGAAAGTTCAGGTGTCATCAAACAAGCTGGAGTTCTCACCCATACAAGGAGTACCGTACATATTTTCCAGATTGGGCTATTCAGCCTGACCCCAGCATTGAGTCCTCAGACTACTGGAAATACTTATTCATACAGTTTAATAAGCAATTTGCAAAAGAATACAGTGCAAATCCAGCTGAACTTCCAATGGGCTGGAAGAAAATCACCAAAGCACAAGCTTTTAACAGCCTAAAGAAAGTTTACAATGTGAACTAGCTTCATAAGTCATCTTTAGTCCTTAAAATAAGTGGGAAAATAGAGACACCGTTTTATATGATGTGAAAAACTGGTTCTTTAACATGGTCATGGCAACGCTACATCTCTTGAGCTTCAACTACTGCCAATCACTTCAGTTAGACTGGAAGTGTTTATATTCACTTTGATGGCCACCTTGCCTTGCCGCTAGTACCAAACTCATAGTTCATTTATACTTTATGCAGACTTTTAAGGTCATTTAAAACAGATTTTTACCACATGATTAGCTGTGACCAATCACAGCTGATCACAATGTGAACCAGGAAGTGCCGGTAAATGGCTTTCCAGTATTCCCGCTGACAGAGAGATGATCGGCGGCTCTCCTGTCAGAGGGGAGTCTGCGCTGATAATCAGCACATTGATTTTCAGGCCAGACCCCATCAGAGGTGCCCCCAATGTTTGCTAATCACTGCCCATCAGCTGGCAGTCAGTGCCCATAAAAGTGCCAATCAGTGCTCATAAAAGTGCCAATCAGTGCCCATCAGTAACGCCTGTCAGTGCCCTTCAATGATGCCAATCAGTGCCCATCAGTAATGACTGACAGTACCTCCTCATCAGTGATGCCTATCAGTGCCACCTATTAGTGCCCATCAGTGCCGCCTATCAGTGCCGGTCAGTGCCACCTATCAGTGCCCATCAGTGCTGCATATCAGTGCCGCCTATTGGTGCCCATCAGTTCTGCATGTCAGTGCCGCCTATCAGTGTTCATCGATTCTACATATCAGTGCCAACTCATCAGTGCCCATCAGTTCCACCTTACCAGTGCCAACTCATTATTGCCCATCAGTGCCGCCTCATTAGTGTCCATCAGTGCTGCCACATCAGTGCCTGTCAGTGAAGGAGAAAACAACATTTTATAATAGAAACAAAGAAAAACTTTTTTTTTCAAACATTTCTTTCTTTTTTAGTTTGTTTAGCAAAAAATAAAAACCCCAATGGTGATCAAATACCACCAAAGAAAACTCTATTTGTGGGAAGAAAATTATAAAAATGTAGTTTGAGTACAGGATTGTATGACCGCACAATTGTCATTTAAAGAATGACAGCACTGACAGCTGAAAATTGTCCTGGGCAGGAAGGGGGAAAGTGCCCGGTGTTGAAGTGGTTAATAATAAAGATAAACAGGACAAAAAGAAAGGATGAATCACCGTAACAGGGGCATACATACACTATGGGATTGTAAAAATGTAACAAGCTTCTGGCGCACTATATCCTCCTTCCTAGCAGAAATCACCGGCATCTTAAAGGAATTAACACCAGCTATGGCGCTGCTTGGAATAAACATTGACTCCTACCCAATAAACCACAGAACTATAGTGACCCATACCTTAACTGCAGCACCAATGACCATCACTGACTTGTGGAAATCCACAGATGTACCTAACTTGTCAACAGTTATCAATAGACTAAACTCACAAGCCCAATATGAATTACTGCTTGCACGCAAAAATCTATCTATTGAAAAATATAAAAGAAAATGGGAAGACTGGATCAACCACACACGAGCCTCTGCATACCTTTAAAACTGTGATATTTGAAAATAAGTGCTGTACCTGCCCTTACAAATACTCGGAGCATACCTCGCCTACAGTTAAGTCCCATATGGGGTAGGCGGAATATGACCTTCATACATAAGTTCTCTATTTGCCGATAAATTTGTAATAATCCTTCTCAATTTATTGACCAACGCAGTAGTGTAACCCTTGATTGTTTAATCCAGGAATATATGTTAAACGTGGAATGTTATTCGAATAATATCCTATTTGTTAGTGCTTTATTATTATAACTAAGAAAATTTTAAAGTTTAAAAAAAAAAGAAATAAGCTTCTACTTTCCATGATGTAATGGGGTTGATTTATTAAAAGCAGATAGGCTTTTGACTTTGCAAGGGAACTTTCCTCAGAGCTTAATAAAGGAGGTGAAGCTCTATTGACATCCATCAGCCAATCAGGTGCAAGCAAAATGCTGTTTTTCTATTTTCCTTGCACATGATTGGATATTCTTTGCTAAGTGAAACTTCACCACATTCACTAAGCTTGGGAGAAATTTCCCTCACAAAGTGCTATAAAAATGAAATGATACAAGTGATGTGAGAACAACTTGTGTGCTAGGCATGAAGCTTGCTTTGTAAGAAAGGTACTTTGCTGTTTCTTAATTACTTCTCAATGGAAAATGTACATTTTTATGTGACTGGTTGTTAATAAAATTTAATGGCAAGTTAGTCTAATAGTTATTCATTTCCATAATCATATTCTTGTATTATTTAATAATATTGAATATTTGGTCATTCAAAAACATGCTGGTTACAAAATATTGATACCGCACTGACTGGAACCCAACCGTCAGTAAACAGCACACATAAGAGGGCCAGGATAGTGGTAGGGAACAGCAGATAAAGTGAATGCTCCTCTCAGATTAGGTCTTGAGAACCTAATGCACATGTAAAAAAAAAAAAAAACAAACACAAAAGGGCGCCTGCATCTAGGTGTAGCAATTTATTAAAAAAAGTATAAAAGACAATAAAAATGCACTCACTAGATAAAAGTGGATCAAGGCTTGTCATAGACCTCCATAGGATTACCATGAGGCTGCACAGCTTGTGACTTAGTTGAGTTCTTGATGGAAGTGCAGCTGTCAGGCTTCAGGCTGGAACAAAGGCAACAGCAGCTTCAGCGCCTCCTGTGTGGAGGTGCTGTTTGGAGCCGCAGCCATGAAGCCATGTTCCAGCCTGAAGTCTGACAGCTTCACTTCCACCAAGAACTCTGCTTCAACTAAGCCACAAGCTCTGCAGCCTCATGGCAATCCTATGGAGGTATATATGGGTCTATGACAAGTCTTGATCCACTTTTATTTAGTGAGAACATTTGTATTGTCTTTCATACTTTTTTTTTTTAATAAATCGCTACACCTAGATGCAGGCACCCTCTTGTGTTTTTTTTTTTTGTTACCCAATAAAACTTGCTAAAAAAATTGTAATGTATACCCCAATATAGCTGCGCTATGTAGAGCGTTCCAACACTTGCTTAACCGGTGTTCCAATATAAATCAATGTTGCAAAAAATAAAAAATATTACTGTGCAGGTGATAATAGCCTAAGTGAAATAAAGCTGTTTGCAATATCACAACAGAACCAATTGTGCAAAAACATACATAACAAAAATTGCAGCGCTAAATAAATAAAGTTCAAAGTAAATTATTAAAAAATAGTCCATGTAGTGCTTGAACACTAAAGTACATAGTGACAGATGAAAAGAAAATCCATTGAAGTAATATCAAAAGAAATGTATTTGTTTAAATTAATATCCACCTGGTGCACCTCCACCATGATAATAGTATTCCGTCCAGTTCTCGTCACCAATACTCAGAAGGGATGTGCTGGAGCTGGAGAGAGTGCAGAGTAGGGCAACTAAATTAATATGGGGACTGCAGGACCTTAACCATTTCCCGCCTGGCCTATTGAAAAATGACGGTTGGGCGGTGGTTTCATTTTCCTGACTGGACATCATATGACGTGATTCAGGAAAACAACCCGCATTGTGGCGATCGGTGGTGCGGTGGGTCAGTTTTACCCACCGCATTACCGATCTCGGTAAAAAGCTTCCATCGGAAGCTCTTTACCATGTGATCAGGAAGAGCCATTTAGTGGAGAGCGAATTGGCGGCTCTCCTCACAGGTGGGTCTGTGCTGAGTGTTTATCAGCACAGCCCCCCCCTCGAATCGCCACACTGGACCACCAGGGAGCCTACCCAGGGGCCACCAGGGAGCCGCCCCTAGACCACCAGGGAGATGATCAGGGAGCCCACACTAGACCACCAGGTAAGGGGGCATAATGCTCAACATGGCTGGCACTCAGTGCCAATTACAGATGCCACCCTAGACCACCAGGGAATGGACACCTTACAGTGCCCTCTTTCAGTGCCGCCTATCAGTGTCCATCAGTGCCACCTATCAGCGCCGCCTATGAATACCCGTCAGTGCCGCTTATCAGTGCTGCATTTTAGTGCCGCCTATCAGTGCCCGTCAGTGCTTCTTATCAGTACCCATCAGTGCTGCATATAAGTGCCGCCTCATCAGTGCCAATCAGTACTGCCTCATCAGTGTCCATCAGTGTAGCCTATCAGTGCCCATCAGCGATGAGGAAAATGTACTTATTTACAAAGTTTTGTGACAGAAACAGAGAAAAACTTTTTTTTCACAGAGGTGATCAAATACCACCAAAAGAAAACTCTATTTGTGGGGAAAAAAATGATAAAAATGTTGTTTGGGTACAACGCCGCACAACTGCGCAATTGTCATTCAAAATGCGACAGCGCTGAAAGCTGAAAATTGGTCTGGGCTGGAAGGGGGGTAAGTGCTTGGTATTGAAGTGGTCAATCATGAGGAGCAACTACAAGCGCTAAATTTATTCTCGGTGGAGAAGAGACGCTTGAGAGGAGATATGATAGCATTATACAAATATCTCAATGGTGATCCCAGCGTAAGTACAAAACTTTTCAGTCCCAGGAAGTGTAAGAGGACACAGGGCCACACAGTGAGACTGGAAGAGAAACAGTTTAACCTTAAGCTGTGTAGGGGTTTTTTTCTCAAAACTATTTTTATTGAGTACAGATAGGGTGTATAATGGGTACAAACATACATCATGTAGTAAGGTTTGTATTCTTATGAATACAAAGTGAGCCTACTTATGCTAGTAAAGGCGTAAGTAGATATCGTTGCAACAGTATATTTCATATATCATGGTGTAATCAGATATGAATATTTCAAACAATAAGCATTGCTGATAGCCAGGGGGAAGGTTAGGGGTGCAGTCCGGTATCCTCCAAACACCCCATATGGGATCAAACTGTTTTGAGGAGGTAGAATACCCCACCCTCCCCTTGTTCTTCACCAGCATAGTTTCTGGTTGCTAACTGTAATGGGTCAGATAAGCACTATTAATCTAACAATAAATGCAAATCTATACAGCTTATAGCGTACCGGTCATCTCTGTAGGTGATAACCGGGAAAAGAGAAAAAAGAGATGTAGATGGGAGGGGGATTGGGAATCGGGACTCCATTCTCCTCTGCCAGGGGGTGTTGGGGTCCGATTGCACTAATTATGCAGAGAGTCACAGAAATCCATGTGTTGTTGCAAAGTGATGCCAGCAGGACTATATTTTCTTGAAATTTTATTGCGTCTCTTCTATGTGGACAAGCTCCTCCATCTCTGCGGTTTTCTGTATGCATTAAAGCCACTCTGCTATCGTGAGGGGGTTGAGGTTGCGCCAAAAAATGGTATGCACATTTTTGCTGCATTTATCATATGAATGGCTAAGGAGCGACTGTAAGTTTTCAGTGGCATTCAGGAGTGATGCAGCAGCAATTGTGCCAGGGAGAAATCTAGGGAAAATGTTGTGATCTGATTGGTCAGGCGGTGGACTTCCTTCCAAAATAATTGGATTTGAGGGCACTCCCACTAGATGTGTAATAGTGAGCCTTCAGCATCATTGCATCACCGACATTTGGGTGAAACCATAGTGCAGAACTTATGTAATTTCGGGGGAGTGCTGTACCACCTTGAAATAATTTTAAATCCATTTTCCTGTGTTGAGACATTAACCGTTCCTTTGTGTATGCAAGTGTAAATGTTTTCCCATTCCTCCTCTGTTAGGTCTAGGGAGGGTTCTTGTTCCCATTTGTGGCTCACTGTGTAGGGGTTTTTTCACTGTGAGGGGAGTAAGGAATTGGAACTCTCTCTTCCACAATCGGTGGTGTCGGCAGGAAGTATGGATAGTTTTAAAAGACTCTTGTACGGGCATCTTAGCGAAAACAATATACATGGTTATGGGAAATAACCCACAGGCTAAACTGTTGTCTTTTTTCAACCTTACCAATTTATGTAACATAGTGGGAACTCATGTTTCTGCACACTTTTTTTGGAGGGGGGCATTTCCACTCATCACGCATATGACAGCTCATATATACTATATACTATATTTATTTATATATGCTCACTTTATTGCTTAAATTCAAGACCTAGCTGGGTGTAGCACGATGTCCGCTGGCGCCTTCCGACAGCAGGTCTTCTGTCAGATCAGTAATTCTGGTAGCTGTGGAACGCATGAGCAGCTGACAGAACGTCACTTCCGTTACCTAACCTGACGGGTTGCCTAATGTGATAGAACACCGTATTCAATGGCCAATGTTCACATTTCAGCACTCTGGCACCTGAAGCAAAACAGCTGTCGCTCAAAAAAGTACATGAGCTTTTTGGCAGATTACAAGCATTTTTGGCCCCATAAACTTCAATAGAAATGCCTGAAAATGCATGACTTTTTGTTGCTCGTTTTCTGCTAAAACAGCAGCTCTCCGCCCCTACTTTCCTCTCCCTAGTGTTTTCTATTGGCTATACAAAAAGCCTGAAGCTGTAAAGCGCTTGTAATGAACTTCCAAAATGCTCAAAAACTCTCAAATAGTGATGGGACGAACACCCCCCGATTCAGTTTGCACCGAACATGGAAAAACTTTTGACGGGAGCCACAATCCCTATTAAAATCTATGTGATCCAAACTTGGAAAGTCAAAAGTCCCCATTTTGAAGGCTTATATGCAAGTTATTGGCCATAAAAAGGGTACGGGGGCCCGGGTACTACCCTGGGGGACATAATGATGCTTAAAGTGATTGTAAAGGTAAATTTAAAAAATAAATTACTAACATGTCTATATTTACCAGTTACCAATTCCATTGCACAGAGCGGCCGGGAACCTCCTCTATTCAGGTGCATTATACCATTATATGGTCCTGAGGCCACTCTCTGTGCAATGCCAATATTAGGGCCAATTGGAGAATATGAAAGTTTGAATATTTAATTGGCACTATGTGGTGTATAATCATATCCAAATAACTGTGATCAAGTTTGTTCTAGGTGAGATATTCAGTGATATATTTTTGTGCTCATTTCCCCTTTTTTCTGTCAATCATTCTCAGGTTTGGCTTTCAAGTCTTCACCCATTGACTGACCCGGCTGCTTGTGCACCCAGTTGTTTCAGGGCGAGTGTGTGATCTCCTATCCTAGTTGGCAGTATCGGATTCTTCCACCAGGGGGCCCGGTATGTGCCTGTGATGTGGCTGTTTGCGGTACTGCGCATACCCCGGGACGGCGCATGTGCGGTCCGAGATCGTATCCAGTGACGTCATCCGCTGGCACCTCAGCGCAGCATGATGATTGCCACATGGATAGGCACTAGGTGCATATATAATGGAAAGTTGATCTCCCTATGCTTCCGAAGCGGCGGTGCTGATGGCAGCAGGAATACTGTTTGGAGAAATACACATGGTGAGTCTCTCCTCTTTACAATGGCAGGTGCCTGCTGAGGATTATATCTACCTGCTATCTAATGCACTATCTTATCTGTCTTTTCCATAGGGGCTTTTGTTTGGTGACCAGCTTAACCTTATGGGTAGTGGCTATAAAATTTTGGCTACCAGCTGGGAATGTATCTGGCCACTCTGGGTTTAATAGTGGCATGGAGAATACTCATACAGCCCAAGTTTTCATCTTGGCACATTAATCAGTAGCTGTTTTTTTCAAGCTAGGTAAGTTTGTCTATACATGGGTATAGTTTCTTTATTGCATTTAATGGGTTTTTTTATATGCATACTCACTGATAGAGCCCTATTTATAGGTTCTATAAAGCCTCTGACATAGATAAGGAAAAGTATCTGTTTACCTGCCTTGGATACTCCTTATGAAGATTACGTCCCTCCTCCACCCCCGCTGTGTCTACATGTTTTTACTCCGTGAAAACTACTAAGGGTGTGTATTAGCACTACTCTTCTATATATTTCCATATATTTGTCTTTTTGGATGTTTGTTACCAATGGGGGTCTTGGAATGGGAGGATGTTGTTCTCCCGTATCCCTATTAGGGACCTCATGATAAATAATGATGAGGACTTTATGTCCCCATAGTTACATGTTTATTTTGTTCAACAGTTTTGTACTGTATTTGACAGTCACCTGGGGCCCACACTCGCCCGAGACACTGCCATTTTTGGCCTTGGGGTATCTGAACATACCTGGGTCATCTCTCTGGGTGAGTATTTGTATCCAAAGGTTTTTCCTCCTGACATGATTGGCAGACATTTTGTAGTGAGCACTTTTTATAATGTTTTTGCTGTTCTGGAGCACTATGCTGACAATGATGTAGCCGGCCGCGGTGTCCCATGAATAATAATGTTGTTACACTGGAATTTTTTTCTATGGATATTTATACACATGTTTCTTTTCTAGAAAATATATATACCTCTCTGAATTACACTACTGAATAAGCGGATCTCCGCGAAACATGTAGAGTATGTGACTGGAAAGAGACGAATATTCAGTTCTTCTTTTAGGGTTTTACATCCACCTTCTTCCAGTTTATATCAGAGGAATTTATAAGATAGAGTGTTATTCTGCTCTAAAAAAATGTGGCAGTCCTTGTATGTTGTAGGTGTGCCCATGTGGGCATCGTTTTTTAAATACCCTAATAAATTCTTATTTTTTTTCATAAAAAAAAATTCTGTGAATACATACTGTACCACGAAAGTCCAATATTGTGTCACGTGAATGTGTCTTTGCAAATTGATGGGACGAAGGTACTTCTATGGGGATTTCTAAATAAGTGGCATATCTTTTCTTCGTTGGGAAGGAGAGGATGGTTTCATGTTGTATGAATGATATAGGCATGTGTCTTTGTTTCATTTCTGTTGATACTTTGTTTTATTCTACTCTAGTGCCTAAACCTATTTTAATCACTGGATGTCTGAAATCACTACCCAGAATGTGTTTGTCCTTTTATCACAAAACAAAGTAAACAAATTAAATAAAGAACATCCATATACAGGGAGTGCAGAATTATTAGGCAAGTTGTATTTTTGGGGAATAATTTTATTATTGAACAACAACCATGTTCTCAATGATTCCAAAAACTCATTAATATCAAAGCTGAATATTTTTGGAAGTAGTTTTTAGTTTGTTTTTAGTTGTAGCTATTTCAGCAGTGAAACCAATATAACATCTCAAAATTCACAAATATACATTTCTGACATTCAAAAACAAAACAAAAACAAATCAGTGACCAATATAGCCACCTTTCTTTGCAAACAAAAACAAAACAAAAACTTACAGTCTTTACATATAAACACTTAAAACTCTACAATATAACCAAAGTGACGACTTTATCGATGTTGATTTTTGTTTGATTTTTGATGAAGGTTTTTATAAGTCGAAACTATAATTACTCAAAAACCTTAGTAACTCTTGTACCAACAACAAGTTATTATTTTAATAAGGGGTTTTTATGTTGAACGGATTATTAAGACGTGAGGGACATATACCTACAAGAAATAAATTAAACAAATGAAACAAAACACTATTTTCCTGTTTGTGTAAGACCCATCACTAAAGTCTGTAGGTCACTAAT
>BLSH010214668.1:81813-97040 GCA_018402905.1 Glandirana rugosa | reverse complement strand
TACTAATGTGGGGGCAATGTTACTGGCTATTATTACTAATGTGGGGGCAATGTTACTGGCTATTATTACTAGTGTGGGGGCAATGTTAAACTGCTGGCTATTATTATTAGTGTGGGGGCAATGTTGCACTGGAACAGTGATGGTGATGACGAGTGGGGGGCAATGGTGGACATTACAGTGATGAGTGGGGGCAATGGTGGACATTACGTGATGAGTGGGGGCAATGGTGGACATAACGTGATGAGTGGGGGCAATGGTAAAAATATTTTACTACAGTATTTGGTTCAGAATCTTTTTTTTTCTAGATTTTCCTCCTTTAAAATTGGGTGCGTCTTATATTCCGGAGCGTCTTATACGGCGAAAAATACGGTAATTTCTGACAATGGCTCTCTTGATGACTCTCTTGTATATGCCTGAGGGTTGACACAACAGCCAGTCCACAAGCATTTTCAGAAAGAGCTTAGCAATGGCAGACCCCATATTTCTCTCATTATAGGTTAACATTAAACAATATATTAAAAAAATAACAATAATCATAGGTATACGCTTCTAAGATCAGAAAAGGAGTTATCACAGAACAACTTTTTATTAATAATACACAATGTAATTGTCCCTTAAATGTGTATATAGATTTTTTTAGTGCACTGCCACATTACTGCAGCATACATGTTGCAATCTAATTATAATGTTCTGTAAAAGTTCCCTTTTATGGACATAACAACAAAACCGAAATAGTAGCTAGGCATTTGAATCACTGCATGTGTAAAGCGGTGACAGGGCCTCTTGTCATGATGGTTGCATCTGTGAAGACTTTCATGTGACATGACTGCTAACACTGTCAAGGTTTTACCAGAGACATTCTGGGCAAAACGTGCAGAAATAGTCATAGTAAACCATGTGACTGACATGGGGCCCAGAGTTTCAAGGCTGTTTGGATACATCATGATTTATGTAGGTAGGAAAAGCACTTGGCAAATAACCTTGGAGTCTAAGCTTCATAGTAAGTAAAGTTTGAGAATCTCTATACAGTATATAAGGTTGAAAACAATTAGTATTCTAGATGACTAAGGAATCGCCTTTTAAATGGAAATAGAAGAGACCAGGACCATTTAAACGTAACTCCAGGAATTACACAAAAAACCCTTGCAGTGGGCATCCCACTTCCCTGCACTGCAAGGGTTAAATGCTCAATAAGTCTAGAGGTAGAGACAGCTGGTGAAGTTTTAGGATGGGGGGCACCAGGCCCCCCCCTTCCTTTTTGACCCCTCCTAATAAGCCCCCCCCCTTATAGAATCCACCCACTCCATCCCCTGTATTCCACATATTGTGTCAGGAGTACACAGCACAGCATCACAGGACATAGTATACAGCTCAGCATCACAGGACACAGTATACAGCCCCAGCATCACAGGACACAGTATACAGCCCCAGCATCACAGGTGGGATAAATTGCAGCCAGTATCACAGGTGGGGGTATATAGCAGCCAGTATCACAGGTGGGGGCACTTTTGCAGCCAATAACACAGGTGGGGGCACTTTTGCAGCCAATAACACAGGTGGGGGCACTTTTGCAGCCAATATCACAGGTGGGGGCACTTTTGCAGCCAGTATCACAGGTGGGGCACTTAGGGAAGGGAACCGGGAGACATTGAAGGGAAGGCCTGTCCAGGGCAGGGACCGACCGACAGACCAGGCAGGCCAGGGGGGCTACCACGCGGCCCGTGATGCCAACTCCTCTGACTCCTCACTCTTATCCAGTCTCCAACCAGCTCAGTCACCGTCTGTCTCTCTGTGTCGCCACCCCCTTCCTTCCGTCGCCAGTGCGCACGCTGCTCTCCTCTTTATACAGACTGATGAGTCATCGTGACTCCACCCAATAGAGTCAGACTCAGTCAGTCAGTCTGAGAGTGAGAGGCGCTCGCAGGCCAAGAGGGGTGGGCTCAGAGGCAGAGATACTATTACTAGCAAGCTGCAGCCGTGCTCAGACTGTGAGTCAAATTCAATGCAAATGAAGCCGCGGCAGGCAGAGCACTATCTATGTGGCATACTGGCATGAATTGAGTTGGGGGGGGGGCACAGAACAAAATTGGGGGGGGGTCATGGCCCTAGGAGGCCCCATCCTACTGCCCCATCACCTCCTCTCATATTCGCCTCCAGGACTTCTCCCGAGCCTCTCCCATCCTCTTGAATTCCTCAGAAAGAAAACTCTGCATTATAGCCACTAGATAGAGCTAGGAAGCGTAGGACCTACATACGTCTTTGTAGCAAAAGATGCAATGCAACAATGCAAGAGGAAATTAGCAAATTAATGTCACCAATGGAATTTTCTAATTCCCTGTAGCATTCACTAGAATAGTTGAATTGTATCTTTTGTTACAGAGTTGTTTGTATTTCCTTTTTTCCTCAGCTCCATCTAGTGGCCAAAATGTAGTATTTTACTACTGCCTGTAATAAAGGAGCATTCATTCAGAAGTGGAAATAGCCTAAAGGGCATTCATTTTTGCTCAATTTGCACGGAAATAATTTACATGCAGAACGACTGGATGAACGGCTATACAATTTTTTAAATAAATCCCCCGCATCCTAAAGTCGCCAAAGACATTTTAAATTGAATATAAATGACAAAGCTGTATAAAGTGCAGGCCTGAAAAAAAAAATATATATATATAAAGAAGCAATAGTCCAGGATTGCCACACTCAAAAATGTATTGATGAAAAATATATACAAAATATACAAACAAGCAAAAAGTTCTGAAGAGTCAACAGTTTTGGGCTATAAATTAGCGGACCATCACTATATAATGTTACCCCTCTCAGAACGTGTAAGTAATCAGGGAAACTATTAAGAGGTTGGAGGTGGAGGTTGGCTAATACCTCTGTCTCTGCACCCCAAACGGACTCAAGCTGTGCCGGGCAGAGGGAGTTCTGTTCAACCTTAATATTCAGGATGTTAACCTAATTAAGTATCTATGTGAGGGTGAGTATTCCTAGTAGTTATGGAATTTTGGAAAGTCTGCCATATCAAGCGACCATTTTCAACAAACATTTAGAGGGAGAGTACCTGAGTGAGAATAGGTGTTAGCTACTGTATCTGTGGGGCAACTTGTACCCCCAAGAGGATAGAACAGAGCAGGAGAGAGGGAAAGAGGAGAGTGGAAAGGGAAAGGTAAAGAGAGGAATAGATAGACTTAGAGACTGAACCTAGTCTGGGGGCGTCCTTCATCATTTAGGTAGGGATTTCAGTCTTATCCCCAATTATATACTTGAGCCAGGGTTCCCATATACTGTCATGTTTTTCTGTGGTGTCTAGTAGAATACTGATGGTTTTTTCCTGGGTCATGATCCATGTGATTTTTCTTTTAACCAGAGTACTGACTCTCGCTTCCATGCTTTTGCTATTGCTATTGCTTTTGCTATTGAGATCTTAGTCCCTATCAAAATAAATCTGATGAGCTGCTGAGATGATTTGGGGATGTTAGGGATTGGGAAGCTGAGCAGGGTGTGTTGAGGGTCTTTCCGAATGGGCAGATTTGTAATTTTTCTAATCAGCTGAAACACTCTGTTCCAGAGACCCCTTAGCAGGGTCGTCTTTAATATTGATTGGACCCTGGGCAAATATTTTCTTGAGCCCCCCCCCCCATGCAATTTCACTCTCCACCTGCTCTGAGACATACAATAAATAGCAACTAGACTCAAAATCAGTTTACTGAATCAGATCAGCAGTGATTTTGATTGGTTGCCAGAGGTTACAGCATATCATTACCAGTTACCGACTGGTTGCTAGAGGTTACAGCACACATTATGGCTCACTGATTAGTTACTAGAGGTTACAGCACATGCTTTCTGCTTGTTTGGTTGCTAGAGATTACTGTACATCAATACTGCTCACTGATTGGTTGCTAGAGGTTACTGCAAATCATTACTGCCCACAGATTGGTTGCTAGAGGTTACAGTACATCATCTCCTCACTGCCTGAACACCATGGACTGGGGAGCGCAAAGTCACTTTCCTGACACCACAGAAATGTGCTGCCCTTTAGCAGTGGCATCAATTATTAATAACACATCTGCTGACATGTGCTGTGGAATTTCAAGCATGCCTTTGTCTCTCCAGTGGGCAGCATCCAGTATAGGTGATGGTGAATATGACCTCGGGGGGGGGGGCATGATATACATATGAATGCAACCTTTGTTTACATATCAGCGCAGCTGGCCGCCGCTATTTACATATGAATGCTGCTGCTATTTACATATAAATGCCGGTTATTTACATGAAAACATAGGGTCTGCAGGTGAGTCATCTGTACACAACAATAGGGCAGAGTTGGGCAGCTTTAGTAGCAGCAATTAGATATCGGGTCACAGCAAACGTCTAAAACTTCAAGGGACAAGGGAATTTAAACCAGGAGAGTTGGCAAGTATGAGGCAGCTGCTTTGAGCCCCACAACAATGACAGGGCCCAGGGCAGCTGCCCCTTTTGCCCTGCCTTAAAGACGGCCCTGCCCCTTAGTCTGTCATTCCACAGTTGCGGAAGCAAAGTGGGGTCGCTGTCGGATATATTTTGGCTAGTTTTGAGGGAACCAAATACCACCGCATAGTCACTTTCAGGTTAGCTTCAACTAGTGCAGTATTAGCGATTCCTTTAAACAAATGAGTGAGAGCCCTTGCCCATTCAGAGGGAGACCATGCACGCCCCAAATCTGCCTCCCATTTTTTCAGATATAATGTTTTAGCATCAGAAGTGAAGAGGGACTGGTATACAATTGAAATGCCTCCCCTCTGCTCCATGGCTTGTCCACACCAAGATTCGTATGGTATAGTTGTTAGCGGGTTGGGTTTTGAATCCCATATAGAAGTAATGAAATGGGTTATTTGGAGTTGCCGAAACTTCTCCAATTCGGGCATATCCAGCCTGCTCGTCCAGTGGGCTCTTGAAAGGGAGCACCTAGAGTTGGCAAAAGGCCCTATTCTGCAGAGTCCTTTGTCGATCCACCATTGAAAAGCTTTTATGTTTTGGCCAGGGGGGAACAGTGGATTGCAAAATAAATGGGAGAGGAGGCACCATGAAGAAATCAGGTTCCAGTCGTTTTTAAGGGAATCCCAAAGGTTGAGGGAATGGGAAAGTCTCACTCCACCTTGATCTTTGTGCCTCAAGAGTGTCCCCTTTGAAACCCTGTGTCCCCTGGTTCCCCAGATAAACCTAATAATTTTAGCCTGAAAGGATCCTAATTGCTGTTTGTTAATGGGAATGGGAAGGGACCTGAAGAGATATAAGATGCGCGGTAGGAGGGTCATTTTGATAGCCCCACTTTCCCCAGCCAGGACAGGTTCAAATTTCCCCACAGGGCTAAATCTTTTTCTGCGAAACAACTGGGGGTAGTTAGCTGCATATAGCTGTTCTACCAAGGGAGTTAGATATATGCCTAGGTAGGGCAACCCTTGCTCTAGCCAAGAAAAATTAAAATTTGTCTTAAATTGGGGTATAGTGGTCTCTGCTAGATTAATATTCATTGCCGCCGACTTGGCATAATTACCTTTAAGGCCGGAGAGCGTGCCAAAGTTTTCTAACAGCTTGCAGATATTAGGGAGCGAGGTTAAGGGGTCTGTGACAAATAGCAAAATATAGTCCGCAAAAAGCGCACATTTATGGGTTAGGGGACCACAGCAGACCCCATGTATGTCGGGTGTTCTCTAATGGAGATAGCCGATGTCTCGATAAGGAGGGCAAATATTAAGGGGGAAAGCAGACAGTCCTGTCTAGTGCCTTCAGCGATAGGAAACGGAGCCGAGTAGAAGCCTTGAAGTTTAATAGAGGCCTCCGGGTTATGGTAGAGCGAGCCTATAGTGTTTAAGAAGGGGTCACCAAATCCTCATCTCCGCAGAGTGGAGGCCAAGAAGCGCCAAGACACCGAATCGAATGCTTTTATTAAGTCGAGAGACAGCAGCATTCCCTTTTGTAGGGGGCCACCATCCCAGTCAGCCTTAAGTAGGGATATCACATTTATCGCCCTTCTGACCTGATCAGGACCCTGCCTTCCAGGCATGAACCCCACTTGATCCTTGTGGATGTACAAGCTAATAAAAGAGGACATCCAATCTGCTAGAATTTTGGTGAGTATTTTGAGATCAACATTGATTAAAGACATAGGATGGTAATTAGCAACCTCAGTGTAGTCCTTACCGGGTTTGGGAATAATTGTAATGTAGGCTGAGTTCAAGGCCCTATCAATATGGTTACTGGCTCGAATATGATTGAAAAAGCGTGCTAAATGGGGTGCAAGAGTGTGGGAGAGGTACTTATAATATGGAGTGGAAAAGCCATCTGGGCCAGAAGCAGAGTTATTCTTGAGGCCCTAGATGGTTAAAAAGTATGTCTTCCTCAGTTATTAGGGCATCAAGTCTTTCCCGATGGTGGTCAGCAATTTTAGGTATTATTAATGCATCTACAAAGGATTGTGCGGATGCGGAGCCATCCTTAGGGGACTCAGAAGAGTACAGCGTCTGATAATAGTCGTGGAAGGTTTCCATTATTTTCTGAGGGTTCTGTGAGAGGGTACCGTTTCTCAACTTGATTTTGGGAATCATCCTAGTTTTCATTTTGGGGGTCAGTCTGTGGGCTAGCAAGGAGCCTAACTTGTCTTTTTGCTGGTAAAAGTGACCACTTTCCCAGCGGAGACTTCTCTCCGCTGAGGCTGTGAAAGCCAGGTTGAGGGTAGTGTGCGCTAACTCTAGAGCCTTAGCTGAGCTGGCGGTGGGTTTGCGTTTATGCTGCTTTCTTAGCTGTTGGAATTCCTCATCGAGATTGGCTATCTCTGCTGTACGTGCTTTGCTAATTCTGGAGGTAATCTGAATAATTTTCCCCCTAAAACATGTCTTGTGGGCTGCCCAGTGATCGGGGAGATGTCATTAATGTCATTGTGGAGGAAATACTCCCTAATGTCTTTCTCGATTTCAAGGACGTGCATCGGGTCGCTTAGGATAGACTCATTGAGCCTCCAACGATTTTCCCATCTGGGCCCCACAGAGGTATTAATAGAGAGAAGCACTAGGGAATAGTCCAACCAGGCAGAGTCTCCAATAGTGCACTTAGTTACCAGTGGAAGCTGTCTGACCAGGATAAAAAACATGCTCAATGCTCGAGAAGATGCTGGGTGGGCTAGAAAAGTGTGTGTAATCCCTAGTTTTGGGGTTAGTTTCTCTCCACACATCTACCAAGTGTTGGTGGAATATCTGTCTAGCAATGTGGAGACTCTGCCTGGTGGGACGAGTACGCTCTTTACCTGGTGGGCGCGATTTGTCTAACTTATTATCAAGGCTACATTGGAGTCTCCTGCATAAATTACAGAGCCCTCCAGCATGGGTGTCAAAGTAGAAAGTAGTTTGCTAAAGAATCCGGCTTGTCCCTTATTCGGTACATAATAAGATATTAAAGAAAATATGGTTGTCAATGTTTCCCTTGATTAGAATAAATCTTCCCTCAGGGAACTCTGAGATCAAGGTGAAGTGGCAACTCCGGGAGAATAAGATGGTGACCCCTTTGGTTTTGTTTGCTGAATTAGCTAGGAAGAAGGTGGGGAATTTTGGGTGGATGTGGGAGAGCAAGTAGGAGTTGGGGAAATGCGTCTCTTAGAGAAAGAGAACATCTATTTTCTGTTCATGGTAGTATTTAAAAATGTTTTTCCTTTTCACTAGGGAATTGATGCCCTGCACTTATGAGAGGCTAAGCGCAACCGGTGAGTAGGGAGAGAGGAGTTAGCCATGGAGAGAGTTTGTGCAGTGTGCAAGAGTTACCTAGTCACTCACCTCTGTACTGAATGGGCGGTTCCAAAGCGCAATGGGGATTCCCGATAGCAGGGTGCCTTCACAGGAGCTGTAGCTACATAACGAGCAGTCAGTCTCTAAGAAGAAAATAGGAAAGTTAGTAAAAGGAGAGAAGGGGGATGAATATAGAGGAAGAGAATACACTAGAGGTGTAGGGGAAGAACAGTAGTGAAACATGACTACTGTCAAACTGAGAGCAACAGGTCTTCCCAGTCTGGGAAGAAACATCCGTCCTGAAGAGGAGGTCTGACTCATCTTCTGGGACCCGGTGTGGTGCATGTGTACATCCCCAGCACTCATTTGCTGATACTGTAGTTTCTCAAAAAGGGCGGCCGCCCTGATTGCAGTATGAGCAATAACATCATTGACTGAATTGCTTCTAAGATTGCATAATTGACAAAAAAACAATAACCAAACAGTGTGTGACCTAAAAAGGGCAGCTAAAAAGGCCAGACAAGTCTAAACATTTAATGGGGAAGTGGAAGGATCTCTAAGCCAATAGGGCCACTAGGGCCAATGACCCTGAACTGAGATGGGTAAAGTGTAGGATGGGACCAAAAACTAGGATTGTCTAGAACCCCATCATGGGGGTAAGCCTTCCTTGGTTTTCTTCATTTTGGGTTTCTGCCACAACGACGTCAGTGGACTGGATGGAGGAGGTCTCTTGGATAGCCCGGATGAGGTGGTCAGCATTGGCGACATGGGTTCCTTGGAAAGGATGCTAAGGCTCTGCAGTAAGTGTTAGCCTTCCTGAAAGCTGGAGAATTCTAACATCTTGCTGTGGTGCTCGAACTTCAGGCAAAATGGAAACAGCCACCAGTATTTGATGCTTTGCTGCGCCAAAATCATCCGGAGCGGTTTGAGGGCTCTCCTCCTCTGTATAGTGTATGGGGAGATATCCGCATATATCTGTACGGGTTGCCCCAGGATTTGTAGATTAGGTGTAGAATGGGCTCTCTTCATGATTTCCTCTTTAACATTGTAGAAGAGGGGCTTGACCACCAAATCACAGGGAAGACAGTCTGAGCGTGGGGGGCCCAGCGCTCAGACTTTAAGCAGAGAGTTGACCTCCTCAGTGATATCTGTAACTGACTCAGGAAGGCCTCTGATCCTGAAGTTCAGCCTTCTGGATCTGTTCTCCAAATCATCGATTTTGGCCATAGCTCCCTCTAGCTGGTTATGGAGGTCTTGCACACAATCAGTGTTTTGATTGACCCTTTGTATTGTCTTATCCACCTAATTTTCAATGGCCTCAACACGTGTGCCAATTGCCTGTAAATCAGATTAAATGTCTGACGTGATTCTCTCAGCTGTTTGTGCCAAGCCACTGTCCAACATTTCTGCAAACTCGGTGAACATGAAGTTTATGTCCGGTGGAAGGGCCTGTGTTGCGTTAGGGTCCTGTAAACAAACCAAAAGGGACCCCCAAAGGAGGGGGGTCTGGGGACTCAAAAATAAGCAGGTCTCACAGCTATTCGCTCAGGGTGATGCAAAAATAAGCCACATAGGCCCTGGGGCTAATGGTGAGGATACAAAACAGAACCAAAACAGGGCAGCACAGAGGCTGTCCAAAAGGGTCACCATATAATAAGCCACTGGAATAATAAATGTGAGTGTCACAAATTAGGTGAGATAATATTGAATAAAAACAGAAAACTTTATTGACACAAAACGTACATCAATAATAGAATAAAATTACATGTATGAAATCAAAGAGATGTAAGAACACTGATCAAAGAATCTCCACCATTGACAACGTTGTCATGAGTGAACTAAAAAGCCCCCAGAGAGGGGGGTGGGGAAGAAGCCCATGCACCCCCTATCTGGGGGAAAGAAAAGCCCGCTGATAGCCTGCACACATATGACCCCACTGTGTACACCACGAACAACAAACAAATGTAAATACAACGCTTATGCCAGATAATGGCCATGCAAGCAATGCAGTGGTGTTTACATAGTAATGCTGGTAACCCCAACCCAATGTGAACAGTGGCCGATTTAAGTAGAGAGTAGAGTCGTAGCCAGAAAAATAGAGTGACAAACTGAGTCGGTCAGTCGTTAGGCGGAACCAGTTCAGACTGAATAGCTGAAAGTGTTACTGTGCAGGTATCTAAGCACAGGGATCGGACTGGACGGAGTCAGGTCTCATAATGGCAAGGCCAGTCCAGCTGGCTACAGACTGATCCCCCGTCAGTGGATGGTGTCAGTCTACCTGATGATGGCAAATTCCCCCTTCTCTCCACTTGGGATTGGCTACAGGTAGACCGAGATAGGCCGGAGCACACCGGTTTCAAGTGGGTCACCGGCTATGTAATCGTAGGGGCCGAACGGTCAGAGGCAGTGTGGCTGTAGAGGCTGGTCCAAACGTGGTGGCCAGCCGATGATATCCCAAAGCACCGTGTGGCAGGAAATCCAATGGATCACCGTGTATGCAGATGTCGGATGCCGCCGAGCGGCTGCAGTCCAATGAAACAATGTTGATTGCAGGTGTGTGGAGATCCTATCCGGTGCGGGTACTGAGTGTGGGGAACACACCAGGGGGAATGCTGTAGGACAGGTCCCGGGAGGCACTGTGTAGAGGGCCGGTTCCAAATAAGGAAGGGACCGGAGCGGAGCAAGGCAGCAAAGTGGACGTAGTGCACAGAAAAATTGAATGAATGGCACTTACCGATCCAGTGCTGCTGTCAACCGCTCATGTGAGCCTCCGGTCCATGTAGATGTCAAGCCCAAGTGCCAGCTGGAAAGTCCAAGTGGCTGTGGTGAATAGATTCCCATCTACTTCCGGCATCCGTTTCCCGTTCAAACCAGCTCCGGCGGCCGCAGCAGGAGCCGATGGCTCGCAGGGGAAGGGGGTTGCTCAAAGGGGGTATGCAGGCAGACGGACAGCACATTTTCAATGGCCTCAACACGTGTGCCAATTGCCTGTAAATCAGATTAAATGTCTGACGTGATCCTCTCAGCTGTTTGTGCCAAGCCCCTGTCCAACATTTCTGCAAACTCAGTGAACATGAAGTTTATGTCCGGTGGAAGGGCCTGTGTTGCGTTAGGGTCCTGTACAGGCATTTGCGACCTAGCCAAAGATGCAGCCTGGGGGGACATTAAGAGTTCATCCAGAGTGTGGTTGATCAATGTGGTTGTGGAGGCTGGAGAAGCCGGCATATCGTGGGCTGTGTGGGAGAGGGAGCTTCCACATACCTCCTTGTGCAGCCGATCCCACCAGGGGGATGCCCCGGGCTGTGCAGTAGACAGCCTGTCCTTATGCGGCCGCCATATTGGGATCGTCACCCCCCTTGGGTGGTCCTTGATACTGGGCTTCCAGACTCCTTCTGGCTCGCCCCGCCACCTTCACAGTGTGCTCACTCTCCTCAGGACTGTGTCAGGACTGCAGGGCATCTGGTGGGCTGCCACCGCTGGCTGTTAGGAGCTCTGAATCAGACGAGCGGGACGGAGCTCCATGGCTGCCATTTCCAAGGCTCCAAGCATGCAAGCATGCATCTCGGGATCGTGAATTTAACTGTTCAGAAATCTATGAGGGGCTATATGGGCATTATTGTTAATTGTGGAATGTTTGGCTGACAGTCTTGGTAACATACCTGCCTTGACGTCAACCACAAGCATATTAGAGAAAGAAGACAAATGCTTTTGACAGCAGAAACCATTTATAAAGACATTGCCACTGAACAGCAGCTGAATTGTTGGAGCAAGTTCCACCTGTTCTGGTGGTCAATTACCTGAACTGTTTTATCCACTATCATGGTGAAGTACCTGAACTGTTTTATCTGCTGTGATGGTCAAGAGCCTGAACTGTCTGTAAAGTTCCAGCTACCATGTGGTTATGTGCTTGCACGTCTATGACTTGTGAGCTGCAATAGTCTGGAGGATATGGACTTTGTATTCTACAGTTCTTTCAGTTCTACAGCGTTGTAATTGTTGTGCTGCAGCTGCTATCTGATCACCGGATGTCTAAGACTCTGCTGTCTATCACCAGGTATGGAGGACTTTGACAAGTTTCTATGCTTATAGTGCGGGTTCACACAGGGGCAACTTGTCAGGCGACTTTGCGCTCTGTGCAGTACAATTAAACTGTTCTAATAGGAGCAGCTCTGACTTAGAAAAAGGTTCCTGTACTACTTTGGGGCGAACTCAGAGTGACTTGCATTGACTTCTATAAAGAAGTCGTTTGCAAAGCCGCGCTGAAGTGGCGCTGCACGGGGCGGCTGCAATATCGGATGAGAATCGGGCGACTTTGAAGCCGCACCTGTGTGAACGGACTCTTAAACTCTTGGAAAGGAAAGTTTGATGTTCATTCCCGCTCCTGTGCTTTCAAAAGGAACATTTTGGTGTTCTTCTGTTTTTTTTCAGAATTTTGGATATTTTTATATTTTTCAGCCCTAAAATAGCCAAATTAGATTTTCTGAGTAGGTAAATAGGACAGGGAAAGGAAAGTAGATATCTACACTTTAGATCCCCCATTTTTCATTTAAAGTGCATGTAAACCCTCACATATACCAGTGAAGTGAACAGCCACACACATATGATACACAGAGATTAATCAAATCTCCCTATATAAGTTTTATATATACAGTATATCTGCTGTCTTCATCTGTATATATCTTTTAGAAAGTTCACATCATGTTAGGAGATTTTCTCTTCCCGGAGTGCCCTGCAGTGAAGTCTGGGCATACAGCCAAGATAGCTGATTGGAGGAAAGGCACACACCCCCTCTCCTCATAGGTAGAGACTTTCAGCTCTGTTCATTGAATCATCCAGGACTGTGCTAATATATTTATAGCTCCCTCCCAGACACATTACTCAGGCTGCTTTTATCACATGTGTTGGAGAACTTGTCAGGAGTTATTAGGCTGATAACAGAAGAACGGAGCAGGATACAGCTACGGGACTTAGTGCTTTGAAGAGAGATAAGAAAACTCTGCAGATAGCTCAAATTTAATGTATCATGTTTACATCCACTTTAAGCTAGACTGGGGGGTTGGAGAATACATTAATCAGATGCTTTCCTTCCAATGCTGAGATGTAGCCTTTATGTACAGTTGGTGGCATTACTGTATGATATTTGAGAGCCAGGGGTGGAGTGATGATGGAACCTGAGTGGTGTTTTCATTTAGGCAGCAACTGAAGAAGAAGAAATTTGTAGCAAGTCTAAGTTTAATGTTACTGGAAAAGTAGCTGTGGATGGTAACTTTGTACAAATAAATACTACTAAAAATAGATGAAGCAGATTATAAACGAAACACGGCTAGAGGTAAGTCTTCTGAACGTTGAACTACAGGCATTGAGAAAACCGGTAATCATGAATGAGATGAAAATAGAATAAATGGGTGCAACATTGACTGGGCTGTGTGAATCTACTACTGACTATAAGTGTTGTACATAGATACAAAATAAATCTACAGATATTCCGGACTATTAATGAAGTCATTGAGAGTCATAGAGCCCGGGTAAATGTTTTACAAGCTCAAGCTCGGTCCATAGCTTAGGATGGCTGGAACAATTTTAGAGGGTCGGGAAGTTTTGGGGATTTTTTTTGGATGGTTTAAAAAAGTAGGAATGTTGATTGCCTCTTACTAATACTTGTACTCTATGCCGTTGCTAAAATTTGCATGTGCATTTTTAACAGTCTCTTAACCACTTCAGCCCCGGAAGGATTTCACACTTTAGGACCAGAGCACTTTTTGCGATTCGGCACTGCGTCGCTTTAACTGACAATTGCGCGGTTGTGCGCTTTCTTTTGGTGGTATTTGATCACCTCTGCGCCATTTCGGATCGCCGCTATAAACAAAAGAAGAGCGACAATTTTGCAAAAAAAACCAAATTTCTTACTTTTTGCTAAAATACAAATCCAAAAAAATATATAAAAAAAACATTTTTTTCCATTGGTTTTGCCCGATTTATATTCTTCATATTTTTGGTAAAAAAAAAATCGAATTTGGCGCTTATTGATTGGTTTGCGCAAAAGTTGCCGTGTTTACGGACAATGAGAATTCATTTCTGGGGTTTTTATTTTATTTAATTTTTTTACTAGTAATGGTGGCGATCTGCGATTTTTAGCGGTAATGCGATATTGCGGCGGACATGTCGGACCATTTTGACACTTTTTTGGGACCATTGGCATTTATACAGCGATCAGTGCTATAAAAATGTACAGATTACTGTGTAAATGCCATTGGCAGTGAAGGGGTTAACCTGCAGGGGGCGCTGTAAGGGTTAACTGTGTTCCCTGGGCGTGTTCTAACTGTGTGGGCTGCCCTGGCTGGGGAAAGGGGATGAACACGGCTTCCATATAGAGGAAGGCTGTGATCACAGCCCTTCCCCCTTCAACAGAACGGAGATCTGTGTTTACTTACACGGACCTCCGTTCTCTCACTGCGGGGGGGCCATCGCAGGTAGCCAGCGGCAATCGAGTCTGTTGCACCCGCTCCCTGGCCCCCCCCCCCAGATACAGTGAGCACGCGAGTGTGCCTCCGGCACACGCTCGCAGCACTAGTTATCGCAGCCGCCGTCGTATGAAGGCGGTTTGCGATAACGAGCCACTCTGTCGCCATCAAACTGCGGTGGGCGGTCTGCAAGTGGTTAAAGAATCCAGATGCATACTGAAAACAAACTCTGTGAATCCTATTGTCACATTGTGACAAAAGGGAGGAAACTGAAAGGAAACATATATCTTTAAATTGGCATCCATTTTGTACCAGGGATAGGCAAAGTGTCCGCTCCCGGACACCAGTGTCCTCCACTGCAGCTTGAGGTGTCCGCGGCCGCCTCACTTTTTTTTTTTTTTTTAGTATACGGTTTTGATGTCTCCTCCTAGGTGTAATGTGTGTGCTACTGTGACTGGTGCGGCCGGGCGCGCAGCGCCACCCACTCCTCCTCCTGACAGTGCAGAGTGATCAGATCTCTTTCGGACTCTTAGCTGCCTGAGGGAGGGGCTGGCCTAAGAGAGGGGATGTCACGGACCGACCTGTGTGGAGGACTTAGAGTTTGTCAGCAGGGTGAGTGAGTGTGGGACTATGTCAGGAGGGAGGGAGACTGACTGACTTGCTTGCGGTGGCAGTGGCACTCATTGCTGGTGGGAGAGAAGAATGGGTCGCGGTGGCGGTGGTGACTGGTGGTGAGAGTGAGACTCTGTGTCTCTCTGTGCCTGCGCCTGGTCCATTGGTGACAGGTGGATGAAATGAGGGAGGACTGTATCAGGGTGTGAGTGAGTGGGACGACTGTTTGAGATTCAGGAGGTGTGTCCAGCCAGGCACTGTAGGGGAGAGAATCCGGTCGGGGAGGGAGTCCGTCGATTCTCAGGCTTTCTCTAGACTAGTGAGACGTGACAGTCCTCCTCCTCACCCACCGCGACGCGCGGGCCGGCGTGGTCAGTGTCATCGTGTGTGTAATGTGGAT
>BLSH010214667.1:764247-785762 GCA_018402905.1 Glandirana rugosa | reverse complement strand
TTGAAGATGATTTTAGAACAGTTATATGGCTTCTACCGTTAATTAATACTTTTCAGACACAGTTTGAAGATGATCCACATTCACCTCCATTTTTGCTTTTTTTATGTTTTTATTTTTTTAAAAATATTTACAGTTATTTCCCTGTCCCCATTTTTTTGTAGGGCACTTGCCCTACCCTTACCCCCATTTTACTTCCTTTTGCAGCCCTCTGGGGCTTTCCAGGACTTTCCTACAGCCATTTTTGTGCCTAAAAGTTCGGGTCCCCATTGATTTCAATGGGGTTCGTTGTCCGTGCGATCGTTCGGGTTCCGTCCGGACCCGGACCCGGACTTTGTCACGAAGTTCGGACGGACCAGCAGAACCCGAACTTCCAGGTGTTCGCTCAACTCTACCTCTAAGCTATAAGAGCTCTACACCACATATACTGGATTTGTTGATAGAGAATGCATGATGCCTCCTGCTACTTGCGATGTAGCTCCTTTCTCCTGTTATCTGCCTCAGACCCGGACTGCAGTCACCGTGTCCAGGTGATTTCTGTGCGTATGTTCCTCAGACAACTTTTATTAAGAATTCTAAAAAGATACTCGCATAAAAACGTATAAGATGCTCTTTGAATAAAAGCCAGTCCTGTTCACATGCAATCCCAGGGGTTTCTGCTCCCAAACACACCACTCACCATCCTCCCAAGAGCATGTACAACTCTCAGCAGCACGATGACGACACTGATTGCTACAGCTTGACGCATTGCGTCCCACTGGACTTCATCAGAAGCTACAGGGGCAGCACACATTTATTTCAATTAAAGTTAAGCTGTGCCTGTGTAAAACATATTGGTGATGGCGATCTCCCTGAAATTAATTTCTTCAGATTAATGAAGTGTTTGCCTTATGCAATATTGAATTGCAGTCATAGTTGTTGATGAATGAATTGAACTGTATTATAATTGTACTGTCTCCCCTCTACATTGTAAAGCACTGCGCAAACAGTTGGTGCTATATAAATCCTGTATAATAATAATAAATAAATCTTATCTTTAATCCGTGTTTTGATTATCTTACAGGCCTTTCCCTAATTGTAGGTTTGGTTTTATATATCTCAAGTATAAATGATGAAGTCATGAACCGGCCCAGCAGCTCTGAACAGTACTTCCACTACCGATATGGCTGGTCCTTTGCTTTTGCAGCCTCATCTTTTCTCCTTAAAGAGGTTTGTGAAATTTTCTTTCTCTAAATTATACATTGTTACATAGTCTGCACTTTGTTGGCACACTTTTTCCAAGGGCTGTAAGTTACCCTTTTGGTTGCCCCACAATCGAAAAATCAAATTTTCATGTAGTTGCTCTGTTGGCTTTCTTATCCACCACTATCACTGCTACAAGAAAAAAGTTGGGTTGAACATATTACAGAAAAGTGAGCTAAAACCCAAGCTGGACACTTGGAAGAGAGTGAGAGGGACATGACACTTCAAGGATCATACTGATAATAGAATTTAGGGATTTAAGTACAGTACTCCCTAGAAGATTTCAACCAGTGAAACCCTATATACAGTCTCAAAGAACAATACATAATGGTTTGCACTTGGCATGTAAAAATAATGTATCTCAGTTACCTTCTTGAAGATCCTTCTCCTTTTTCCTTGCCCTATTGATATTGCTCTTCTGTCTCTTTGATGTTACTTGGTACATCGACAATTTTTCCAGTAAATGCAGAGTCACATCAGCATAAGAACCACTGCGGCTTTAGTTCAAGAAAACGTTTAGACAGACTTGAAAACTTAAAATTTAAATAGATTTTAGCTTTTTCCTCAGCATAGGCCCTGCGCATAAGTCTTCCGTGCTCGTCACATTCCGGGGGGTGCAGGAAACTTGGCGTTTTAGAATTTCCTAAACTCAAATCTGCAATTATGCCAGAGAAAGAGAGACATTATTTCCCCAAATTTATATCTGAAATCACAGGGAAGGCATGTATGTTATGCATGCCCCGGGACCTCAGAATTATGCAGTAGCTATGCAATGTCCCCCATGAAATTTTATTAACTTCACTCATTCATCCTCACAGCAGTTGATTAACAATTGTATGCACTATACAGTTATACAGAATGATTAGCAACAAGCTGTGAGTACATTTATAGGTAGTATTAAAGCCTTGCTCAAACTACCTGCTGACAATCGTGGCAAAATGATGAAACGTAAAGCAAATATGTATTTTGCCCTTGTAGGGTTGCTTTAAATCCAACAAAATCCTTCATTTCATTGTTGTTCCATTCAGCCACTGGAAGCAAGAAAAGGGAGCCCTATGAAAACTCAGATCACTGTAATTGGAGCTTAAACAGAGATGAGGATTGTCTCCCAACCCCAATATGATAGTATTGGGTCAATCATTGATCACTAGCGCTGTCACATTAGAAAGAAAGGCATAAAGCAAATTTGTTATATTGTAAAGCACAGGTTTGCTTTAAGGTAAACTAAGTGGACTTTATACTTTTTGGACGGTTTCAGTGTCTTCTAAGAGGCTTATAACTTAATTTAACTATTTTACCTGGTGTACCCTTTAACAATAAACTACAAAGTTTAGTGATGTATTCTAGCTAGCTAGCTAGCTGATAGCTAATCAGATATTGACTTTTATTAGTCTATCATTGGCTAGCTGGTAAAAGCTGATCTGTGATAGCTTTCTAATAGAAGTGCAATACATGTGTTCTGATCATTCTCTATCTTCAATTAACAATTTTGAGTAAAGATACACTTTATGCATCTTCTTTTTTTTTTTTACTTCTTATAAGCAAACTGAATCATCAATATCATTAGTATTGTTTCATGATTTATCATGCTTATCACTGTAATTTTTTTTTTGCAACAACTTTTATTTGCAGGGTGCTGGTGTCATGTCAGTATACCTATTCACAAAGCGCTATGCAGAGGAGGAGATGTATCGTCCTCATCCAGCTTTCTATCGTCCCCGACTCAGCGACTGTTCAGACTACTCAGGCCAGTTTCTCCACCCCGAGGTGTGGCACCGTGGCCGAAGCCCATCTGACATTTCCAGTGATGTCTCAATCCAGATGACGCAGAACTATCCACCAGCCATCAAGTACCCAGACCATATACACATATCAACATCCCCCTGCTAAAAGCAAAATCTGTGGTAAACTTTTTGGAAGATGTAAGCATCTCCTTAGGATACAGTTCTCTAAAAAGATGACACAGCTTGGCCTGTTCAACTAGGGACAGAGTACTGTGGAGCAAAAACTATGAACCTTTACTTCCAAATGTCTGGAAACTTCCAGCCCCAGTACCTGGAAATCAATTCTTTTGACTTTGGTCTCTTTTTAGTTTTATTATTTTAACTTTACTATTGTTATCATGGCAATTATTTCCAGACTATTTTGATGATTTGATTTAGCCATAACTTGTTTTAATCTCTATTTAGCTTATGTTATACATTTTTTTTCAGAAACTAGATTCATTTATTTGATTATTTTATCATCGTCCTTATTCATTTCTTCTATAAAAAAAATTGTAATATCTTTATGAAGATTTATACTCATTCTTGATTTTTTTGGGCTTTGCGGAAAATCCTTTCTTAACTCTTCAGTGAAAAATATGGACAATGGAAAAAGAACATGGACAAAATCTTTTTCTTCTACTGCAAGCTTTATCTTAATGTAATATTTACCAGACTCTAAAAGAAGAAAAATGCTAGCGATAAAATCTCTCCAGCAAGACTGATAAAATGAAGAACAAAAGAAATGTCGTCATAAAAAATGAATTTCAAAAGGAGAAATATTTTACTGGTTTCAGGAAGACACAACGGTGTCCAAAAACAGAAAAAAAAAGACTTTCATGCTTAAGTTGTCTATTGTGTCATCCTCCTAGCAGGCTGACAATTTTTTGGATGTAATCCAAAGTCTGACAGATATTATAATTTTTTGTGTTCGTTGTGCAGCCGGAACTTGGAGACAGTTGTCCCTCATGAATGTTGCTTTCCATTACATTCTTATTTTTATGGAAAAACAAAACTAAAAGCCATAGAGTAGTTAAGTGTAATACATTAGTTTATTTTATAAAGAAATGTGCATCTTATTTTAGGATGCACCAAACATGCTGTCTGCAGGCAGTTATCTGATTGAACTGTGCAGGTTAAATGCTCTTTTCAGTAGTTTTATTATCGATTTAGAACATCTTGTTTTATTTTTGTTTACATTTTGTTAGCTGTCAGAGTACACAAAAGACTTTTAATTAGGAGACTAACCTCATTGTCCTTGTTTCATTTTGTGCAGGGCAAAGTAAACAGTGCATGCAATTTTGTTTTACTATGTTGCACAATTTGTGGGGATTCTGAGGATTCATTACTAGTCCTTTGCTATCCCCTGTTAAACGTGCACTGGCCATTGATGCTGTGCCTTCAGTGACATCATAAGAAACTCTTATGATGTCACACATACTGGACCACACCACCAAACTCCTGTATACTGAGGATTCTGACTTTGCAGAAGGATTGACAAGATATATCAAGATTGACAAATTGAAAATGAAGGAATAAAATATTACTCTACAATACAGTAAATCACTGCACAACACAAATGGTTCTGACCGAGCTATGTGACAATCTGGTTGTATATAGTGTACAGTGTAAAACTGATCACATCAGAGCAATGAATCATTGAATAGATGGACTAGAGGCTGTGTTTGGACAGCATTACTGTTCATTTGATATGCTATGATTACTAGGTGCGTGCCCTGCAACAAACAATATAGTAAGCACAGCCAAAGGGTACTAGTTGGGTTATAAGTCTTCCCATTTGAAACAGCTACAACAAGGAGAAAAAAATAATAAGCCAGTCAAAGGTAGCCATACAGTCCAATCACATAGCAAATATATATCCATCAGATAAATAAAAGAATAATACAATCGAGAAATCCAATAACAAATCTCCGTCCATAAAACACCTAAAATAGACAGGAAGCCTCAGTCATAACCTCAGGGTTTTTCTTGACTTGATTTTTTTTGCCATTTTTTGGATCAATTGTGTGCATAGGGTTCTGTGCAGCCAGGTTTTCAAGTTATTAATTTTTTCATTTATTTCTACTGGTTGAACTTGATGGACTTTTTTTCAGCCTAGCTAACTATAACAAACATCAGTCAATTCATCAGCATTTAGGACTGAGGCAATCTACCATAAAACATGATCTAATGGTTAGAAGTGCTTAGTAGCAGAATATTCCCTTCACATGTATACTACAGCGCCAGCTACACGATTTGAACATTAAAACGAAATGCGTATCAAAATACCTAACAATATACATTGAAGAACAAGCATAGAGGAGCTAGAAACACTATTGTTATAAAACATATTTATAGCTAACTGCCAAGCTGAAAATTTCAAAAGACAGCAAATGACAGTAAGTCAAAAAAACAAAAAACAAAAAGTCAAACAGAAAAAAAGAAAGAAGCAAAATACAGATGCAAAAGGAAGGAGAAAATAATATAACCCAGTCTGGTCCCCGGGGAAAACATCAAAGGCCCAAAGAAGAGAATACTAGTTAGGGCTATAAATATTTTGGATCCAATTTGCTTTGTCAGATCATTTAAGCAAAATTTAGATGTGCGTGTAGGCTGAAAAGGAGATACTTTGTTGGTAAGGATGCTTCTACATGAATGGTGAAAAGTGATTCTGTAAAAGCAGAAAAACAAAAGAAAGATAACACATTTTTATCAATACAGCAAGAGCTTAAATTTTTAGTTTGCTACATTAGCCAGTGAAAAGATATTGCCTTTATTTCCATCTTTAAATCGGAACCCCAGGCAAATAGTTTAACAAACAGATAATAATACATACAAAAGCTGTTTTACATGTCAAAGTATTTGTATTTCTGTCCATCCAGTTCTGAGATTCATGCAGCACATCCTACTGGATTACACCATTTTCCCTGGTGTCCTCCTTCCTTTCACCCACATACTTAGAGGACAATTAAAGTGGATGTAAACCCCATTCATGAAATTTGACCTGGGCACATCTATCTGTAGTGTTTACTTTTCTCTCTCCAAAGCACTAAGTCCTGAGTCTTTCTGTTGCTCAGTTCTTTCTTTATCAGCATGAGAACTTCTGACAAGCTCTCCGACAAATGAGATAAAATCAGCCTGAAATTTGTGGGATGGTGCATAGAAATAGATTAGCAGACAGCTAGTCTATTCACAGCACAGCTGTGCACATTTCTTCCTTCCTCTGCCTATGTGGAGGGGAGGTGTGTGCCTTTCCTCCAATCAGCTGTCACACCCACACCCAGTGGTGGAAGAGGAAGAGGGAATTCTAACATGATGTGCACTTTCTAAACAGTCTAGAAAGTTGAAGACAGCATATATACAAGTAAAACTTATGTGGGGAGATGTGTTTCATCTCTTTGTATCATCTGAGGCTGTTCACTTCACTGGGTATATGTGAGGGTTTACATCTACTTTAAAGAACAGCAGACTGATGAGGTCATCCCTCTGATTACCCTTCTATCATCATGTTTCTTGACAACACATTTGCATGCAGCACACCCAATGGCTCCCATTCCTGCCGCTCTTTATCCCCATCAGAGTGCTGCTGCAAGAGTATGATACCAATGATCTAAAAAATTGCAAGAGGATGATGCCAATGATCTAAAATAAAATAATAATAATAATTTATTAATTAATACAGGGCTACATTAATGCGTGCATTTTATATCTGCCTGGAGTTCAGCGTTAACTAGCATCTAATACAATATTATTCCCATGCTTATACTGAAACATTTATACCAGAAATACAATGGGGGCATAAGAGATTATTGTAACTTCTTTTAAGTTGTGAAATAAGAAGCAACCAAAGCAACATTCATGGGGACATCTCTGAAGTCATGTAAAAGAAAATGGCTGACACACTGGACATAAAACATTTAGAGACTTATAAAGAAGTCAGCTTGTCAAGCTGCATATACTTCCCATGTTGCACTATCCACACTAACACATTCTGACGTGTTGGTTTATTGTATAGAAAAATAATGTATAGCCTAATGTAGTTCATTTTACTGCTGTGGTTTTCACAGGGACTCGGGAAGGCTTGCTGGCTTGCATTTTGCCCATCGTATATACCTTTCATCCATGGAAGACATTTTGTTTCTGCAGTGAGCAGACTATAATGGTGTCTAATGAGCACTGAAATGTACATAGATAGTTGATATGTATCAATGCAATGTAAGAATTTTAACCTGACCTATAGATATGAAATAATGACCTGTCTGGAAGTCTTTATCAGATATAGATAATGACACTATAATTATATATATTTTACTTTTGGAGTATATGGCCTTAAGCATTGTAGTTGGTGCTGAAAGCTCAACCAAAGTCAGAACATTTGGATGGAATAGAGAAAGGTTAGACCCTCTCACAAAGCTTTATGGCTGTCTGTTTTCCTCTTGAGGAGATTTCCCCTTACATCTTGTGACCACACAGGACCTGAGAAGGATCACTCTGATGTGGACACAGGGAGAAATACATAACAGAATTGATGGAAATTCAAATCATTCCCCATTCTACTAGAAGTGCTGTAACTGCTTTCTGTATCAGACAGTACTCTCTCCATTATGGTCACAGGCAGTTATAAGCCCCGGCAGAGGTTTCCTGTTTCTATTGGAATAAAATGTTTGTCTATAGTTGGGCTTTCAAGGATCAATACATCTAAAGCACAAGTTGGTTTATATAAAACTGTTGTAAATGTCATTCGCAGAGATACCTTTATGAATCAGTTTGATAATCAAAATTAAGAAATCAAAATAATAACTATTATCATGGGTGCTTTATTTTACTATACATAACAGATTTCATGTTGCATGGAATTTACAGTTTTCATTTCCCCTAAATCTTGGCAAAAATTGGAAGATTACAATAAATTTCACAATTTTGGTCTTCAGTTAATGTAATGTTAAGTTTGTTGGAAGATTCTTTCAACTATCTTGAACTTGCTCTTGTGCCAAAATGGGGGCCCTAACCAGTTGAATTACTTTACTTGTTTTTCACAGAATAAAAAAATTTAAATACATATATTTAAAGTGACAGTAAGCAAAACTTGATCATATTCATAAAAAAGAAAACCACACAAACGCAAATAACACTAAATTAAATTATCTATACTACCCTAAATAAATCCTCCTAAACCCAGCCCCTTACCCCCAAGTGTTACTCGAGCTTGAAAATCTATGTAACAAAGTTTAAACCCAAGCATCACTTAGATTAACTGTTTTTACATAGATTGGCATACCGATTATCCCACTACTTGTTAACCCAAAAATGCTTTGCTCTGACCACTTCTGTGTCTGTGGCTCTCAGATTTTGGCTGCCAGCAGCCAGGAATGCACACAAATTAAGTACTGTCTGTACTCAATTTGTTTGAAAAGGCCTTTCAGAGAAGACATCTAATAGGCCCCTGATGCCTTCTTAAAGAGGACCTGTTTTGTAAAATATACTATAGGGGCTTGTTGGTCCCTTTGTGATAATAATAAAGTAAAATCTGAAAAAAAAAATCACATACTGGATATTCCAGTGCACACCAATGTGAGGTTAATAGTGCCAGGACTATTATTTAAGGTTAACCATAAACTAATTTACTGTAACATTTTTGAAAGCTCTCCTATTTAAGCATCATATTTTCTCTTGGTTTTGTGAGCACATGCAAAATGAAGGCTTGCCATATTTGATACCTATTTATTCAACAAAGTCTTTTTTTAATTTTGCAAAAAAAACGTATGCACTAAAATTATTTTTAGTGTATTTTTACTGCAGGTATATGTTTCCAAAAAATGTCCTGCAATATAAAAATGTGCAACCACCATTTTTATTCTAAGGGGCCCTGCTTTCTGAAAACATATAGTGGGTGATTTACTATAACTTTAGCTTGTTCAATTAAGCTTTTAGAAAAAAAAAACATGGAACCTGATTGGTTTCTACGCAGAACTGCACCAGATTTTGTACTCTCCAGTTTTAGTAAATCAATCCCATAGTGTTTTGGGGCAAGTAATTATTAAGACTTCAACATGCATTTTAACATGCAATGCATTGTCAATGCTCAATCAAAAGCAACTTTTTGTTGCATGTTTTTCCCAGAGGAAATGTATTGCTAAAGAGATTAAATAAAGTTTTTAAAAAGTAGATTATTTTTTGTCCAAGCAAATTCCCACTAATTTTGAGAGTTTTCCCTTTTTTCCGGTTGGCAAAATTGATAATTGGGTAATCAAATCTATTCTGGCTATCCCTACTGCTGAATAATTGAGTTAACTGGTCTGGCACCACTGTCAATCTCATTCAGTCTAACAGGGAAAAACATTTGAAAGAAAAGTATGAGGTTTGGCTTTTTTTCAGATTCATACTTATTTAGCTGGATACAGCATCAGTCTGATGCTGCATCTGTACCCTGCCGGCTCTAACACTGAGAACCGAGTGATCAAACACTGCCGTTTGTTCAGTTCTCAGGGCTCCCTGAGCAGAGAGCTGGTGACTGAGTTACCAGCTCTATGCTCTGCCCCCCTCCTGCACTCACTGGAGTGCTGGGCTTTGGAGGGGGTGAGAGTGGCTGGCTCAGGCTCTCAGCGGCTCATTGAGAGGCTGATCCGGGGGCCGATTCAGGAATATGGGCAGATCCTGACCATATGGTCGTGATCCTTCCCGAGCCTGGACCGGTTCGGTGACATCAGCCGACAGCGGGCTTCAGCCTACTGTCTGCTGAAAACGGGTCACAGGAGTGCAGAACAAACTGCACTCCTGTGATCCCCTGGAGAAGTACAGACAAACAAGCTTTGACTGTACTTCTCCTTTAACATGTCATACCAAGGCAGTTTTGGAAAATATTATTTTCTGTGTTAAAATACTGCTTAAGGTCCCCTGTATATATTTGCTGGCAACATGTGTTCAAGTTGAAAGTTATGAAAACAAATTATTCAGTGTCAGTAATCCCACTGGAACTTGATCCTGGTTAAAGTGACCCTGTCTTCAGTTTAAAAAATGCTCAGTGTCATCCTGTAAAGGAAGAACTTTGATGCTTACCTTATCGGTAGGTGGTGTATTAAACCTTTGCCCTTTTACAGAGCTCATGGCACTGCTTTTCAACCATTTGGATGTGCTGGATCAGTGGTTCTCAAACTCAGTCCTCAAGAATCCTCAACAGGCCATGTTTTCAGGTTTTCCTTTATCTTCCACAGGTGCTTTAAATCAGAGTCAATGGCTTTGTATTTTGGACAGCTATTTTAAATTCCCAAAACATGGCCTGTTGGGGGTACTTGAGACCGATGTTGAGAACCACTGTGCTGGTTAATATGTCCCCTGCTGTGTTGATGTTGCAGCTGGTGGGAGGAATTGCAGGAAATAGCAGTAATGCCCAGAGTTCTTCAAGAGAGTAGAGATTTGAAATACTGTTTGCCGGAAAGGTAAGTATTACCGTTTTTGAATTCCACATAGTCTTTGAGGATGACAGGAACCAGAGAACTGCTAACTAACTTATTATATGTGCTTCCATTACTTGGTAAGAAATATTCTGGGCAGATCTCTGGACACACTTTCACCAGGTTAAAAAAACGGATGTGCTCACCTCTGTGTTATACCTTATTTATGTAACTCAACTTGTGTTTTAGGTCTGGTGGCCCTTTAATTTTTTTATCATACTCAGCTGACCAATGAAGAGAGCCAGCGTTCACTACAGTGTCATATAATGCCCTACCCTCCAGTTGAAATGTATGGTCAGTAAAGACCTCTAGATATATCATTATAAATAATATAACCCTCTCCTTACTAATCAAGGATAATATATTTTTTGCTAGAGTTTAGATTTCAGCTGAGCTTTCATAACCTATCATTTGTTAAAGGAATGAGTGGAAATGTGATATTAAAAAAGCTATCCCCACTAAAATGACAGAACATATGTAATGTATTATGCATACCTCTAACTGACCAAGAAGATTGCCTAAATTTCATTGCAATAACTGTTATGATTATTACACAGCACATGTCTTGTCACTTGTAAAAATATTTTTCAAGAAAGTTTACTGAGATTTGAAATGCACAAACTGTTCGGTTTCATGGGTTATGTTAATGGTGTGTCCTGACACAGGGGATCTTTGAAATGACCACTTATGTTTCCATGTATCTATTAGCAGTTACTGGCCATACACACACCCTTTGCTATTTGAATGCATGTATGTTCATAGAGAAAATAACAATAAGGACCCATTCACACATGTGTCCATTTTAACCTGCATAATTGCAAATCACATGAATAAGAACCAGATTCTTGTGGTGCCATTTTGAATGGCATTCTAACACACCTAAGGAGTGCACCACATTATATGTGTCTTGGCACAGCGCAAAGCAACAATGTTAATGATCTGTACATTGTGGTATTCTGCCTTAAAGACAATGGTGTAACATATGGTTCATGTGTTAAGGTGTTCTGCCAGCCCATTTAAAACTTAATGGGCTAGCTAAAGGTTGTGTGCAAATGCATACAGTATGTTAATATTTGCTTGGAAATGCAATACATACTGTGAATGGGCCCTAAATAGAACATTGAAATTAAAAGCTAGTTATATTTTCACATTCTGGGGCTTAATTAATAAGCAATAAGTTAAGTATGTGTAGTTATCCAGGGTGAGCGGACAATGCCATTTTTAGTATTTTTTTATTTTAGTGTAGCCAGAAATATGAATTATTAACTGTGACTGATTTCTAAAGTCAGTAACTATACTTTTATCTCCAAAAAGAAGATCAGAGGAGGGAAGAATGAATGGACTGTCTCAATGATGCTTAATGGCTTTGTCTGTTATTTCTAGATATGACAAGAACTTGCAAGAATTGTACCCTTACCAATTATTGCTTGTAAAGGTTAACACCTGTAGAATAATGAGCAAGTACTAAAATTAGGTGTACTCAGCATGGATTGCAGACATTTTCAAATGCACTGAAATATCTCTGCCTGGGCCTGGTATGGATTGGGGGGGGCACGCCATTTTTTTAAAAAAAGATTTCTATTGCCGGCTAATTTGGCAATGTGTTTTTTTTTCATTCAGATGTCTGAAGTCCACTGATAGCTGATGACTCATCCATTGTTAAGCACAGGGTGGCCGGCTTCCCAGCACTACTCCTCAACAACCTATTCACCGAGTGTGCTCGGCGGGCTAACATTCCCCCTAGCGCACAGAAAATTTGGGTGTTTGGGAAACACCCGAATGGGCGATGTTCGGGCTGAACTTATGCTTGACCAGAACCATTCACCCATCCCTGGTGTGGAACAGCGAGGGGGGATCTTCTACTCCCGCTCGCTATCACAATCTAACAAAAAAGTGTCAGTGCAGGGTTTCCCATGCTCGGCCGTGTCATTCATACATTCACAGTGTTCTGTGAATGGGATAACTACAAGTACAAAGAGTCTTTGTGGCTGTCGGCTTGTAGTTCTCAATGTTGATCGCTCTAGGTAGTTCATTGAGCTTCCTTAAAGAGTGTAACTGCATGCCTGTATTGGAGTTATGGGCAGACAGCTACACAGATGGTCTGCAGATTCTTATCATTATATTCACAATCTGCTGATTAGGGGTACAATGCTTTACAGGTCAATAGCAAAAAAATAATGAATGCATTTTTTTTTACCTGCCAAAAAATGTGCATTTGTTATTTTTTTTTGTAAAGGTGAACTTATCCTTTAGCAATGCATTCATATGCTTTTCTCATCTGAAGGAAGGCATTGGTTTGTACAAGAAGATAGCACCCTCCGGCATCCTAAAAACTAGGGACTCATCTCTGCTGTCAGCCAAGGATCCCACATCAAAAATAAAAAAAGGCGTGAGATGCCCCCCAAAATTATTACCAGACCCTTATCGGAGCATGCAGTGTGGCAGGCCAGGAAATGAGGGGGGGTGAAGAGCATGCGCCCCCCCCCCTCGAATCATACCAGGCTACATTACCTCAACATGGGGGGGTACTTGGGCGGGGGGACCCCACCTTGCAAAGTCCTTTGTCCCCATGTTGATGAGGACAAGGGCTTCTTCCCCACAACCCTGGCCCGGGGGTTGTGGGGGTTGTGGGGGGTGACTTATTGGAATTTGGAAGCCCTCTTTAAAAAGGGGCCCCCAGATACCAGTGCCCACCTTCTAGATGAGTATGGGGTACATAGTACCCCTACCCATTAATCTAAAAATGTCAACTGTAAATAAAAGCACCACACAGTTTTCGACAAATCCTTTATTAAAAAAAGTCTGCTGATGTCGATCCATTGTTAATGATAACATCCACCTATGTAACTCTATGTCAATCAAGTTAAACAACAGCCAGTAGGAAAAAAAAACACCCACTGATACCCGACCACACCTGACACTTGCCACTGCTGAATGACAGGTCCGCTATCCCAGCCACTTAAATAATCAAAGGGGTGTGGTCAACGACATCATAAGGGACGGGGGCCACTCATTAACATCATTGACCATATATGTACATGTACATATATAGTCAATGACGTCGCCGTGTAGCCTTGCACCCTTATGGCATCTTTGGCCAAATAGGGACATGTCCATATATTGTCAATAATGTCATAGGGTGGCCCAACCCCCTTGTGATGACATTGATCCTGTAGCCCGTTCTCACCTGAGCAGAGCGTAAGCAGATTGTATTCCCAGTGATAGTAAAGCATTTTTTGAGGGGTTTTATATGCTTTGTGCAAGCATGGAATTTGTTGACTGAGCTGGACAAGGGGCGAGGAGCAGTTCTAGAGGAGAAGAGGAATTCTTCAGGCACAGAAATGCGCATATTGCGCATTTACCGGTGCTTCCATTGAAGCCTATGGGGCCAAAAACCCAAGTTCACTCACAAAAAAAGGAGGGTTGGATGTAGAGTATAGGACAACTGAGTGAACAAATGTGAACTGGACAATTAGAAAGAATAAGATTCTGCATGTTGAGTGTAGCCAGGCATGTGGAAACGATCTGAAAAATGTTCAAGTGTGAGTCAAGGCAGACAGATATGTTTCATCTGTCTTAGGAAGTAACTAGTACCTTTCTATGGTCAGTTTTGGGGGTTCACATGATGATCACGGCTTTCAAAAGTCAGCCATTAGGATTTACAAGTGCTGGATTGTGAAATAAAAAAGAAAAAAAAGAAAGTGGTTGAAACATTTCTTATTCCATACTTCACACTTGATCGTCCCTTTCTAGATTATATGGTGATGCTCTTTAAATAAATGTCTGTGTCTGCTTCTTTAGAACATAACCATTTTCCTAATTTTGTATTGTAGCTAATATTGTTAAGACTTGCCTGCAGTGACAATAAGGGTGTTATGATAAAGCATTGCACAGAAATGGTGTAATATCCAAACCTTATCCTTAGTAGCAGTTATGCTAATGATAATTCAGGTTCTCCATCCTGGGGCTACTCAGACAGACAAATTTGGGATTAGTATGTGTGCTACATACAGTATAAAACAGTCTGCTCTCAAGAAATGAAATCTGATTATATTTTGTATCATAAACACACCGCGCTCTGGATCCACAGGCAAGACTGCAGTGTGAAAATACAGATAACGTTTGATTGTGTTTATGATAAAAAATAATGATGCCTGGAAGCTAGTGCACTCAAAGGAAACTTTTGTTGAACACAAAACTGTTTTGATTTAGCAGTTTCTATATTATTATTTTTATTATATTTTTGCATTTGTGGCAGCATTCACTGATGTGTGAGTGCCATGCTCCACATGCATCTTCAACAGAAAAGTACATTATCTGACCTACATAGCTGATGCAGTTGGCTGAGGGTGATGCATGGCATCATCATGTGACTTCAGTAAAACTTATTTTAAGGATAACAGTGGGGCCAAAGTGGGCACTATTTGTATCTCAAAGTGATCCATAAAGTAATATCAATGCATTTTCAATAAAGCTGTCCTATGTAAAGAAAAACAAAAAGCAATAAACAGTAGTTGAATGTGTTACTATACTTCCACTGCTATTCACATGTGTGAAAAAAGTTAAATTTATTCATTATGTGCTAATTATTGCATTTGGTTAAAGTGGAATTCCAGTCAAAACCTTACACTTCAAACTTCTTACTATTAGCCATTTAATCACCTTTTGTATTATTCATTCTTGTCTGTGTAACTATTACTGACCTGTTTTCCTCTTATTCTGACCCGCTCTAGACTATTTCCTTTTCCTGGCCGACAACATTATAATGTCGCTGCTGACTCCCACTGGTGAATGTAACCTCCTTATAGCATTGACGGACCCGCATGTCCCTTCCTGTCCTGTGATATATGACGATTTTTCATGGATCCTCCTAGACACAGTTTGGCTTGCAGGGGTGATGGAGAGATGTAATATTTTGCCTCTCCTCTTTTAAATAGAAAGCACAGTATATGTTATTTATTTATTCTGTTATCACTGAAACTGCTTGTACAAGCAGCAGCGTATCGCTTCAGGAAGTTGCGTATTAGCAGGCAAGGTACACACCCACCAACTACTCAGTGTTAGCAAGTGTGCGGAAATTGCAGTCATGCAACCACGTGGAAAAAAATGTAAAAAAAAAAAAAGATAAAACATCGCGATTTTTTGAATTTGAGCTATAGCAACAAGGATGGATATTACATTACATGGCAGTAGGATGTTTAGGGCACAAACATCACTTACTGTAAAGTGGAGTTCCACCCACATTTTTCACTCCTCACTATGCAGCACTAATGTGCATTCTTAAAATAAATTGTCAATTTATTATTTTTTTTTACTGTTCACTTACCTGATTTATGCCTATATCTAATTCCACTTCCTCCTTTAGGGGCTGCAGTGCTGTACGTCATTTCTGGCTTTGCATTGGCTCCTGGGAGATCTTGGTCAGCTTGACATGGCACTGCTCCCGTAACACTTAACATTGGTGTCTATGGAAAATGTTGGTCAGCTATGCATGGCACTGCTCCAGTAACATTTAACATTGGAATTAATGGGAAATCTTGGTCAGCTTGATATGGCACTGCTCCAGTGCCATGCCAAGCTGACCAAGATTTTGCATAGAAGCCAATATTAAATGTTACTAAAGCCGTGCCATGTCAAGCTGACCAAGATTGTACTGCACTGCACATGCGCGAGATTGGCAGGTGCATGCTGGGTAGCCAGCATGTACGGAATCCAAGAAGAAGGACACTGCTGCTTCAGATGCCCACACTGGAGATGGCTGCGCTGTGCAGGAACTTCACAAAGTAAGAAAACAATGCTGCACAAATAGAAAACTCGGCATAGTTTACAGCATACCTTTGTTAGATTGCACAAGGCATGAGTATTCTATGGGTATTTTTATCATATTTCGCCCAGAACTCTGCTTTAAGTATTTTGGTAAGCCTTGCTTGTTTTGTTATTTCATAGAATTAGACAAATCAAAGCGAAAGCTGATATTGCCGCACAGTTAAAGAGGAAGTAAACCTCCCTCTAATGTTTGTACCTATAGGTAAGCCTATAATAAGGGTTACCTATAGGTATTGTAAATATCTCCTAAACTTGCTCCACTTAGGAAATATTTACTGTATACTGTGCCGATTACATCATCAGCGGAGTATACATATTGCGGCTCCGGCCAGTCACAGAGCCAGAGTCCAAGGACACAGAAGGAAGACGGGTGAAGATGGATGTGGCCTCCAGCGGGGACAACAATGGCTTTGTTTGCAGGTAAGTGTCACATAATGTGCTAGTATGTGATGCATACTAGCACATTATGCCTTTACTTTGCAGGTAAGATAAAAGCAAAACATAAACAGCAGAGTTCACTTCCTCTTTAAACAAGATGGCTTGTTTTACAGCTCCAAAAAAGGCATTGTTGAAGGTCACCTTTTTTGGAATTCACTCATTTTTGGCACTGAGTGTATGCTGAGTATGGATGGACCGAATTGACCCCTGTTCATTTCGCTACAGAACTTTCAAACACCGCAAAAGTTCGGACCCGGATAATGAACCCCATTAAAGTCAATGGGACCCGAACTTCAAAAAATCAAAAGTGCCCATTTTGAAGGCCTTTTATGCAAGTAATTGGGCATACAAAGGCTATAGGGGTCTGGGTCCTGCCCTGGGGGACAGGTATCAATGAAAAAAAAGTTTGTGAAAAACATAATTTTTAAAGGAGCAGTGATTTTTTTTATTTTTAAAGCGAAAGCATATAAATGAAAAAGTCCTTCCAATATAGTGTCTGGGGGGTCCCCTTGGTCTACCTGTAAAGAGGCAGATCTGTATCATGTCTAAAATCTGCTGCAGCACTAATTGCATTTATAAAGCCAAAAAAAAGACATTTTCCCTGCAAGCTGCCTTTATTTTGCTCAGCAACAGCTGGGGAGCCAGTGTGTATGATGAGGCCACAATGTACTGCACTGGGAATAAGATTAGACATTTTTTGGATAAATTCTGGTTTCACTTTGACTTTGGATAGAAACAATGGGTGCAGAAAAATTGGGCTTTGGGTGTCGGTGGTGCCTTCACACCATAAACCTATAGAGGTGCTCTTCATGAAGGCAAGAATTGGCCTTTCTGTAAAAAAATTGCAATGATATGCACCTGTCAAACAGGTGCAGAAAAATTGGTTTTTGGGAGTCGGTGACGCCTTCCCACCGTAACCCTATAGAGGTACTCTTGATGAAAGTAAGAATTGACCTTGCTGTAAAATCTGCTGCAGATGTGCTGAAAAAGGCCCAGACAGCTGAACTTTGGGAAGTTGGCTGGGAGATAACAGCTGCAGAATGTGATGGATTAGGGTGGCTTCTCTCTACTCTTTTTTGATGCCGGCCTCCTTGATGTTTTGCCGCCTCATCTTCAGTTTCCTCCTCTGCTCTATCTGGCACCCAAGTCGCATCAGTGACCTCATCATCATCATCTCCATCTTCTTCATTACTACTGGAGACAACTTGGCAACACGCTGCGGCTGGGGGAACACGAATACCAATTTGTCTACCAGTGTTCTCCCCTCTCTCTAGGCTCATGTTCCTGTCATCCTCAACCTCAGAACCAACATCTGAATCCAGTAATGGCTGGGCATCATCAAGATGCAAGTGGCTGATGCTGTGGTCAAATAACTCAGCTGACTCCTCCATGGCTGATGTTGGGGCTATGGCAGGAATAGATGTGGACAAGGAGGCAGGTTTATCCAGTCTGGCAACTGCAGAGGACTGCACACTTGTCTCTGCTTGCGTGACAGAGGATGAGGAGGATGAGGAAGGTTTAGTAAGCCAGTCCACCACCAACTCTGCATGCTGTGGCTGAATAGCACAGGCAACCTCACTAAACAGAGGAAATGAGGACTGACCACCATGTCCATCTTTGCCTGTGGACGCATTTGTTGCTGGCCCCCTCACAGAGCCAAGGGAATGTCTGCCTCTCTTTGTTGTCCTTCCAGACACTATTGGGAGGGAGGGGGCAGTGCTTATTAGAAAATGTAAAGAAGAAGTGGAAATCTGTACGTAGATGCACTTTAGTCAATATAAATGGTGTTTGGTGCACTTTAATTTGAATACTCACACTACACAGACACACTCCAGGGATACACTATAATATACAGCAATATAATGCGTCAATCATACAGTAACGCACAAAACTCTATGGCGTTAAACTGGCAGTAACGCACACAGAAGTAAATGGCATTAAACTGGCAGTAACGCACAAAACTATATGACGTTAAACTGGCAGTAATTCACACAGAACTATATGGCGTTAAACTGGCAGTAACGCACACAGAACTATATGGCATTAAACTGGCAGTAACACAAACAGAACTATATGTCATTAAACTGGCAGTAACACACACAGAACTATATGGCATTAAACTGGCAGTAACACAAACAGAACTATATGGCGTTAAACTGGCAATAACGCACACAGAAGTAAATGGCGTTAAACTGGCAGTAATGCACACAGAACTATATGGCGTTAAACTGGCAGTAACGCACACAAAACTATATGGTGTTAAATAGAGTTGAGCGGACACCTGGATGTTCGGGTTCGGCAGGTTCGGCCAAACTTCGCGAAAAAGTTCGGGTTCGGTACCAAACTTGACCCCGGACCCTGAACCCCATTGAAGTCAATGGTGACCCGAACTTTTAGGCACAAAAATGGCTGTAAAAAAGTCCTGGAAAGTGCTAGAGGGCTGCAAAAGGAAGTAAAATGGGGGTAAGAGTAGGACAAGTGCCCTACAAAAAAATGGGGATAGGAAAAATAACTTAAAATCAAATAAAAAAAATAAAAATGGGAAGTGGATGTGGAGTAGGAGCCTAGAGGTTGACTAGGCCGCGACCATGGCAGTGTAGGTGGAAGTGGCGGTGATGGAGGAGGAGGAGGTAGCCAACACTTTTTGTTGTTTGTTTGTTTTTTTTCTAACCACCAAAATATTGAGGCATATTAAAAAAGAACAAGTATACCAATGGCTGTGTGAAGCTGGTCTAAATGTCTATTCTGCAGGACTTCTTACAGGAGCAGCAGGAACCTCTCCCTATAGAACTAGGAGACGATTTTAGAACAATAATCTGTCCCTTACAACACCAGCAGGAACCTCTCCCTATAGAACTAGGAGCGGATTATAGAACAATAATCTGTCCCTTACAGCAACAGCAGGAACCTGACCCTATTGCAGTAGGCGATGATTTTAGAACAATAATCTGTCCCTTACAGCCCCAGCAGGAACCTCTCCCTATAGAACTAGGAGCTGATTATAGAACAATAATCTGTCCCTTACAGCAACAGCAGGAACCTGACCCTATAGCAGTAGGCAATGATTTTAGAACAATAATCTGTCCCTTACAGCAACAGCAGGAACCTCTCCCTATAGCACTAGCAGATGATTTTAGAACAATAATCTGTCCCTTACAGCAACAGCAGGAACCTGACCCTATAGAACTAGGAGATGATTTTAGAACAATAATCTGTCCCTTACAGCAACAGCAGGAACCTCTCCCTATAGAACTAGGAGATGATTATAGAACAATCTGTCCCTTACAGCAACAGCAGGAACCTGACCCTATAGCAGTAGGCGATGATTTTAGAACAATAATCTGTCCCTTACAGCAACAGCAGGAACCTGACCCTATAGCAATAGGCGATGATTTTAGAACAATAATCTGTCCCTTACAGCAACAGCAGGAACCTCTCCCTATAGCACTAGGCGATGATTTTAGAACAGTAATCTGTCCCTTACAGCAACAGCAGGAATCTGACCCTATAGAACTAGGAGATGATTTTAGAACAATAACCTGTCCCTTACAGCAACAGCAGGAACCTCTCCTTATAGAACTAGGATATGATTATAGAACAATAATCTGTCCCTTACAGCAACAGCAGGAACCTGACCCTATAGTAGTAGGCAATGATTTTAGAACAAGAATATGTCCCTTACAGCACCAGCAGGAACCTCTCCCTATAGAACTAGGAGATGATTATAGAACAATAATCTTTCCCTTACAGCAACAGCAGGAACCTGACCCTATAGCAGTAGGTGATGATTTTAGAACAATAATCTGTCCCTTAAAGCAACAGCAGGAACCTCTCCCTATAGCATTAGGAGATGATTTTAGAACATAATCTGTCCCTTACAGCAACAGCAGGAACCTTTGAAAGAATTATTATATATAATCACCGCGCTGGGTAATATGAGTATCAGCTATAGAACAAATATAACCACATACACATATGTCCTCAATTTTGAGGGAAACATTAGATAGTATATAAAGATCACTCTGTAGGTAAGTCCATATGGCTTTCAATGGATGTACTGTCCCCACAATTGGTGAATAAAAAGTGCTGGTGCTCAGAAGACAACAGGTGCTGCAACCGTGTAAAGCGTGCCCCACATGGATGTACACTCACCCTTCCTCCAGTGACCAACTATTTCTAATATGGTCTGTAAAGGCTCTCAGAGGAGCTGGAAAAAAATGCTGGATAAAAAAACACTGGTAATAGTTTTTTGTAGTAGTGTTTCAGCAGTGTTTTAGGAGCATTGAAGAGTGTTTAGAAGCATTTAGGAGCATTTAGGTGAGTTAGAGTTTTATTAGTAGTGTTGAGCGAACCCGGACTGTAACGTTCGGGTCCGTACCGAACTTTCGGGTGTCCGTGGCACGGACCCGGACCCGGACATTTCAAAAATCGTTCGGGTTCTTTACAGGCCCAGGCCCAGGCACGGTGCCTGTGGGCTTTCAAGCCATGCCTGGGCTTGCAATGTCAGGCCCAAGCGAGTTGTGATGATTATTTTGAGATTGAGTGGATTTACGAGGATTTACGAAGATTTGTGAGAAGTTACGAGGATTTTGTGACGACTTTGTGATGATGTTTTTTGATAATGGTCACAAAAAAATAGGTCGTAAAAAAAGGTCGAGGAGACTCTCGGAAATGTCTGGTATAATCTTTATCAACCAGTGACCTCCTTCCCACTCACATGTAGGTACACCCCGTGCGAAATGTGCCAACGTCGTGGACAACAGAAGACTCGTGGTCGTGAAAAATAAGTGGTTAACAC
>BLSH010214667.1:703264-727748 GCA_018402905.1 Glandirana rugosa | reverse complement strand
TTACTTATAATTTTCTTGTATATACTTTTGCATATTTCCTTTCACTTTTTCAACCTTTTCTTTTTGTCCTTAAAAATATAAGGTTGATAACCACTGTAAACACTGTATACTCAACAACACTATGTACTCCAAATAAACAGACCAAACAGAGGTTTTTTGAAAACTAGTCAACGTGGAACTCCTAGATATAATTACATATATAATCTTGTTAGGATACACTGATTTGATCGTACCTTATTAAATACGTAATACCTATCACAACTCGCTTGGGCCTGACATTGCAAGCCCAGGCATGGCTTGAAAGCCCACAGGCACCGTGCCTGGGCCTGGGCCTGTAGAACCCGAACGATTTTTGAAATGTCCGGGTCCGGGTCCGTGCCACGGACACCCGAAAGTTCGGTACGGACCCGAACGTTACAGTCCGGGTTCGCTCAACACTATCCATAATGCATAAATTATTCCATGCTAGTTTAGTCACATAGGATTGTTCTAATATATACATTAATATAGATCCTCAAGGTGCAACTGATCAAAAGTTTTTTGGAGACAAACCAGACAAATAAACCTCATGTATCACAACAACTCATATGTCACAAATGTCACCAATAGTTGGAATATAAAAATTCCTGTTTTTCTTTTCCAACTTTTTCACTTTCCTTTATACGTTTTCATATATGTTCTTTTAATATTCATTATTCATTCATAATTCACTTTTTTTAATTTTTTTCATATTGCTTATCTCACTTTTTATTATTCTTTATTTACATTTATATTCATATATTTTTTCCCATTTTTTTCACATTTGCATACTGCATTCATTCAGCCAAGCGTATGAGAGAAAAATCTTTGAAAGGCGATTGTTTTTTTTCCTGGAGTGATAGATGTTTCTGTGTGGTTTGTTCTTTGTTCACCCTGCTGGTGAGATGTTTTTTTCCCCTCCTTTGTAGGTGAGATGATATGTGTGGCCCCAGCGGTTTTAAAGATATGCCTCTTGGGAGGGTGGGGTTATTTAGATCCCCACATTTCCTCTCAGAAAATTGCCAGTGTGAAGACTATGAGATGCACGGACACAACATGCATCACGGTTGCCAGGCACTGGTCCCCATAGCACCATAGCGGGGATTACCGTTTTGCCCCGCCCCGCCATTTCCGTAAATGCAGTTCTTTACTGTGCATGTCCGGAGACATACCTGTCTGATGTTCTGCCACTGCGATATTTGCGTGGCGGGCGCTGGGAGGGGCCTCCATGATGGCAGCCATCTATGGCCTTTAAAAGGGATCTAGGTGTCAGTCCCAACGGATGTCCTTCAGACTCCAGAATGGGTGACAAAGCAGGACCGGTTACTGTGACACTTCATTGTAGAGGTCAGTATTTTGGGATTTGATGTCCCTATCCCCCATATCTGTGGGGAGGGGATGGTGTTTGGTGTTCAATGTCCGGGCAACTTTGCCCCAATGTTTCCAATATGGACTTTCCAATCAGACAATCTTTTTTCTCGACAGGGCTTCTGTGGGATGTAAAAATCTCCTCAGCAGTGAGAAACGCAGACAGACTGTGCCTTATTATGGTCCCTGTTGGATCTGGGGGTCCTGTGAAAACTGTGATTGTCAATAAATTTATCATGAATAATTTTAAACCAAAATTCATCTCAATAGAGTATTTACAAGTAAGTTCTGATTGTTAAATACTACTTTGACCTTATCTATCCACACCTATATATAAATATACTTGAGACCTATATATGAACTGATCTGGAGAAATATACCTTAATTTACCATAATAAATAAATAAATAATTTAAGATATTTTTATGTATCCTAACACGTTATCTTATACAGACAATATGTACTCCAATTTAACCAAATCCCCTGTTTCAAACATATATTCCCAAATTAATTGCTCCTATAATTCCCTATTAAATACACTGAATATACTTTTACCTGTATATTTTTGGGGTAATTCTCTTCTTTTTCCCTTTTTTACAAAAGAGATAAGATAAATAGATAATTGACATTTCCAAGTTATAAGAATTGATTTGCTCTTACCCTTAATATGCCAGGTTTTATCAAGTTAATTGATTCAATTAATTGTTTTTTTTTTGGCAGGCTGTCATCTATGGCCAAAGCCCCTTAATAGGCTGTCTGACATCATATTGGAACCCGTGACTCTGCCTTTTTTTATTCCCACTCCCCATTTCCCTTCCCTTTTCTTTCCCTCTTCCCTTCCCTTTCCCTTCTCTCTTTTGCTGTGCACTATTCCATGAACTGGATGCCTTGTACCCCTTAGATGTTTATCCAATTCTGGTCTGTATTTTAGCAATTATAAGTTTGTTAATGTATTATCACATATGTATCTTTTTTCAAAACGATATGAAATTGTTAGTTCTAAATGATTAGATATATTTCAAAATTAAATTAATTATACCATCTAAAATTTTTTTTGACAACATGTACTAACAAATCATGAATGTATAAGGTAAATATATGTATGTACAAAATACTAATTAGAATGTAACTCCCCAGTACCAATAGGATCCCCTGAAGAAGCTACCGGTGAAACATGTTGTGATCTATTGGTGCTGACACTGATCCCGTCAGTTTGGCCTGCAGTCAAAAACCATCCTCTGAGACAATACTGCTACCATCTATAAAAGCCATCTACGTGGCTTTCTGTGTTCAGTCAATCCTTAATACATAGGAGAGTGTACATAACAAGGCATATATTTGTATTCACATGTTTTCCCCTTTTCTACATGTTTTATGATGTTGTTTAATAAATGTTGATATTTTATTATGAATTAGAGATGTTTTTCTTTCCTCATTGGGATTACAGTGGCAGCCTTAAAAGTCATTTTTTTCTTCTTTTTTCTTTGTGTGTATGTATACTATTTGGATGTGGTGCCACACTTTGCAATATATGTCTCTAACTTTCTACTTACAATGTTTTCTATTGGGTGGTAAACACCTATTCTTTTTATGGAGACTATGGAATTCACATTAATTCCAAAGAGGAAATAATATTTATCTTTAGACCTAGTTATTGTCTTAAACAAGCTAATCATGTCTTATATACATACCAGGAAAAAGTATCTTTATTAGTTATACTTTTCTCTGAGTTTTCTGTGTTTTTTTTTTGTTTTACTGTTTTGACAGGATTGGGGCTTTCTCCTCCCTCCTGCCCAAAAATGTCTGTGGTCAATCGTGGGAAGGTATGATAGACAAATTACTGTTGGAGATCTCTGGTCCAGATGACACTCACTTAGATATGGATACTGTGACGTTTTGCGAGGCGCGATAATGGACATGCGATATTTGCAGTCTCGCATGCGCGCACTTGGAGTGGACTAGTGAGAGTCCGACCCGGGTTTTGCCAGCCACCGTGGCAGAGCTGGTTCCGGTCCAGAGATTCTGGTCCACCCAAAACCCTCTTCAGCTGCATTTAATGACCAGGAAGAGATCTCACTAAAGCGTTGGCTTGAAACTCAGAGAGAAGGATCTGAGGAAGCTCTGTGTCTGTTTGGACTTTGAAAGACACGGTTTGCCTTTTTGCTTATGTTTTGTGGGTGTCGGGGGCCAGCCCCACACCATATAGTGAGGAAGCTATATTGTTTAGTTTAGCTCCGGACGGCAAGGACTTCATTTTATGTTTTATTTTGCTCTCTGACTCTGTTCCTCCGGAAAGCTGATCCCCACAAGTTAATCGCCCACATGTGGTGGAGGATGCGGGCATCTTTCCAAAATGGAGGAGATGATGAAGGTTCTGCTACAAGCCACTGCGGCACAGCGGGAAATCAACCAGCAGGTCGCACAGGCCAATGCCGCTCAGCAGGAGTTGAATTGTCAGTTTGCAGATGCCTTGCTGGAGTTAAAGAAGGGATCCACACCTACTGTGACAGTGGAACAAAAGATGATACGTGGAGTACTAAAACAGGATACCATATTAAATCAAATCATCCCAACTGAACCTAAGTTTGTTTACAAGAGGGCCCCGAACCTCAGGGAACACCTTGTAAAAAACTTTATTGATCCCCCCAATATGAAGGATACCCCCATGTTTAATATGAAGGGCTTCTATGCATGTGGAAGATGCCATAGCTGCAGGGAGGTACCTGGTAATCTTAAAAGGAGGATAAACTTTACCAATCCAAATAATAATATGTAATATAAAATAAAGGATTTTTGTATCATGCAACTCTAAAGGGGTGATATATGTGATAGAGTGCCCATGTGGTAAATGTATGTGGGCAGAACAAAAAGGTGTTTGCATGAAAGATTAAAAGAACACATATATCAAATAAAGAAAGGAAAAAATGAGCATTATCTTTACCACCACTTTAGAATGGTGCATAACAGAGAGGTGAAGGATTTAAAATTCTGGGGTGTTGAGAAATATAAGAAGAATTGGAGAGGAAGTAATCTAGTCAGGACCATCAGTCAGAGGGAATCCTGGTGGGTCTATGAATTAGGATCCTTGGCTCCCAAGGGTCTTAATAAGGAGTTTGATTTAAATTGCTTCCTGGCAGACTTCTAAATAAGCAATATGATCTAATAGGCTCCAGTGGTACTATGATCTAATAGGCTCCAGTGGTAGATGTTCATATTAACCGTATGAGGGATGAGTATTATGGAGTAGGACTGGTGGAATAAATCATATTTTTGTGATCTGCATCTCGCTTGATGGCAGTATAAGGAGATGCACAGTAGGCATAGATAGGCTATAGAAAGTTTATGTTTATATATGATTGGCTTCCTGGCAGACTTTTAAATAAGTAATATGATCTAATAGGCTCCAGTGGCAATAATATGATCGAATAGGCTCCAGTATTAGATGTTGATACTAACCATATGAGGGATGAGCAATATGGGATAGGACTGGTGGAATAAATCATATTGCTGTTAATTTACATCTCCCTTGATGGTAGTATAAGGAGATGCGTATGATTATATATGACTTCCTGGCAGACTTCTAAATAAGTAACATGATCTAATAGGCTCCAGTGGCAATAATATGATCTAATAGGCTCCAGTAGTAGATGTTGATACTAACTATATGAGGGATGAGTAATATGGGGTAGAACTGGTGGAATAAATCATATACTGTTGATTTACATCTCCCTTGATGGCAGTATAATGAGATGCGTATGTTTATATATGATTGAATTAAACAGCTTGAATGGGCATAGCATTGCGCAAAGGTATCATGTTATAGCAATATAAGGGAAGATAATCTAGAGATACTTTTAGCTAAATAGGAGTGGTATCCATTGCTTTAACTAATAAACAAGGCATAGGAATAACAACAACTAGGAACAAGAAAAATGGGGAGTACAGCATTTACCATTTATTTCAATGGGAATCCACAGTAAAATGGCGACCGCCATGTGTGCTGTATGGGCTACAGAAACATGGCGGCGGCATGTATATAATGCAAACGTTTGTTCTACCAGTTAGATCTCCCAGTTGAAGTTACGGGAGGTAACGAAACTGGGAGGAGGGGCTAACCAGGTCGATGGGTGGTGTGGTGAGCGTTCTGAGGAGTGAGGATATTATACTCAGGGGTGGAGAGCAAGTGAGGGATCCGGTTTCTGACCCAGGAGAGCTGCCGATCTCAGGGATAGGAGGGACCTGAATTATCCCACTGATGAGTATATGTGTATTTTACTTATAAGCATGTTAGTTTTTTTATTGAAGTTTTTAATAAACCCTGATGTTAAATGGAATCACAAGATGTTGGTATAATATCATTTTGCATGAACCTCATCAAGCCTTTTGTGAAGATTCTGAAGGAGGTTAAGAGGTTCGGACATAGTGAGGAGAAAATGGTGTGCAATATATGAAGAGGAGGATATCTTGGTGTCTGTTAATCTGCTCAAAGGAGGATATTTGAGGGCGTTTTAATAACGCCCAGGAGGTGAGGGCACATCTGGTGACGGCACAGGGTGTTGTGTGCTTATCGTTTCACATAGCTGCAACTGTCAGGAATTTGATGATTTATGCAACTGATGTGGAGAGCAGGATAAACTATCAAGACTGTATTATATGGACTATTGCATGAACTCTAAACTCTAGGAATGAATTTTGTTGCACTTTATTAATGTATCACTTTGCACTTATGTAGTCTTTCTACAAGGAGGATATATTTATTTGCACTTTATGGATGTATGTACTGTATTTAATTAGCATCCGTAGTTTGCACTTGATTTAGTTACAAATAGCGCTGCACTCATATATATAACTTTTAATTATACTGATTATATAAAAAGATGATACATGCCAGTTACCACCTGCAGAAGATGATACCTGCAGATGACATGGAGGCGTACCTCGCGACTTTCGAGAGAGACGCCGACCGCAAAGGCTGGCCAAAGGAGCAGTGGGCGGGGGTGTTGGCCCCCTTTTTGACCAGAGTGCCCCAAAAAGCCTATTTTGGTCTGGAACCAGACAAGGCCCAGGATTATGAGACTTTAAAAGCAGAGGTACTTGCACACCTGGGTGTCACCATGGCCGTCCGGGCCCAACGGGTGCATCAGTGGACCTACCGCACGGACAAGCCACCCCGCTCCCAAATGTTTGACCTGGTCCATATTACAAGGAAGTGGTTGCAGCCGGAAGCCCTGCCAGGCTACCAAATTGTGGAGCGTGTAGTCATGGACCGGTATCTCTGTGCGTTCCCTGCTGCTTTGAGGAAATGGGTCAGCCATGGGGACCCCAAAACTGCAAGCCAACTAGTGGACCTTCTGGAAAGATATTTGGCTGCTAAGGACTTGCTGAACCTGTCTCTGGCTCTCCAGCGGATCCGGTAAGACTGTCCCAGCGCTCAAGGGCGTGGGAAAAAATGATAAAACTGCTGTATTAACTAACGAGACTCTGGACCCTAGATCTGGAGACTGGCCAAAGAAGCCAGGAAGGTCTGTGCGGCCCGTAAGAGGACTGGGTATAGACTACATACAGTGCTACCGATGCCATGCATTGGGCCATATTGCTACCAATTGTCCACTGAATGATGAACCCATGCAATGTGATTATACTTATGTGAATAGGCATCTTTCTCTTTTTTCACAGGTCGCATATACAGCATCATGTTCAAGTCACGTGGAAAAGCAAATGTGTGTGATTTTTGTTGATGGGAGACCAGGCACTGCACTGCTTGACTCTGGTAGTGTGGTAATGTTAGTCAAAAGCAACAGTGTAAATCCTGCAAGGCTAAACCCTAACACTGTCGGGGTCATTTGCATCCATGGGGACACTCGTGACTATCAGGTGGTGGTAGTTGAGATTGACACCCCTTGCGGCAGTGTAACTCATTTAGTGGGGGTGGTACCTTCACTACTTTATGACGCAGGCAGTGGGCAGAGATTTTCCCCATTTTTGGAGGTTATGGGAAGGCACAGGGAGTCTGGAGGATAGAGCTCTCCCTGCTGCGGTTCCCAAACCCTTCGACAGGATGGTGCTAGATATGGCCCATGGTCATGTAATGGGAGGAAATCTGGGTATGGAGAAGACCAGGGAGAGAATAACCCAGAGATTCTTCTGGCCTGGGTTGTATGCAGATGTCAGAGAATACTGTGAATCATGCCCTGAGTGTCAGATGAAGGCCCTCTCACCCCATTTTCATAGTCCCCTTGTCTCACTTCCCATAAATAAAGTGTCATTTGAGAGAATTGGCATGGATCTCGTGAGACCAGTAGTAAAATCTGCCAGTGGACACCAGTACATCCTGGTGATCGTGGACTATGCGACCCGCCATCCTAAAGGCATACCCTTCCGGAACACATCCGCTAAAACTATCGCCAAGGAGCTGGTCCAGGTGTTTAGTCGGGTGGGGATCCCTAAAGAAATCTTGACGGATCAGTGTACCCCGTTCATGTCCAGAGTAACCAGAGAATTGTGCAAGTTGTACAAAATCTCCCATCTCCGTACCTCTGTTTACCACCCCCAAACTGACAGTCTGGTGGAAAGATTTAACAAGACCCTCAAGAGTATGTTAAAAACAGTGGTAGATAAAGATGGGCGAAATTGGGATTTTTTGTTGCCGTACCTCATATCTGCCATACGAGAGGTTCTCGCGGGGTATTCCCCCTTTGAACTCTTGTATGGTAGACATCCCAGGGGGCTGCTAGATGTCGCAAAAGAGACATGGGAAGCAGAGGCCACTCCATATAGAAGTGTCATAGTGCATGTCTCCTTGATGCAGCTGTCCTGCCCCTTGTGCGAGAGCATATGGAGCAAGCCCAGGAAGCCCAGAGAAGTGTTTATAATCAGGGTGCCAAAACCCAGACTTTCAACCCCGGAGAGAGAGTCCTGGTACTAGTCCCCACGGTTGAAAGTAATTTCCTAGCAAAGTGGCAGGGTCCCTTTGAGATGAGGGAAAGAGTGTGGGAAGTGTGCTAAAAAGTTTACTAGCCAGGGAAAAGGAAACACGAGCAGATTTACCATGTTAATCTCTTAAAACCGTGGAAGGACAGAGAGAGTTTACTGGCAGTGCCCACTCCCCAAAAGGACAGGCTACCCCGACCCCAGACATCCCCATAACTGAGTCCTTCTCACTGATGCAACAAAATGACGTAAAGGAATTTACAAGTACAAATAGAGACTTTTTCTCTCCCCTACCCGGACTGACCACCGTAATACAACATGACATAGTTACGGAACCAGGGGTCCGTGTAAATGTAAAACTCTACCGGATACCTGAGGTTAGTTGGGAGGCGGTGGCGAAGGAAATAAAAAACATGTTGGAGTTGGACGTGATAGAGGAGTCCCACAGTGTCTGGTCAAGCCCCATAGTGCTGGTCCCAAAGCCCGATGGCACTATCAGGTTCTGTAATGATTTCAGGAAGCTGAATGACGTGTCCAAATGTGACGCATACCCGATGCTGCAGGTAGACGAACTTGTAGACAGGTTGGGAGGTGCCCGGTATATAACAACCCTGACCTAACTAAGGGCTACTGGCAGACCCCCCTAAAAGGAGTCAGCAAAAGAAAAAAATGGCCTTTTCTACTCCCCAGGGGTCCTTCCAGTACAAGCGAATACCGCTTGGGCTGCATGGGGCCCCCGCATCGTTCCAGAGAATGATGGGCAAAACGCTGAGGCCACATCACCCCTATGCAGCCACCTATTTGGATGATGTGATCATCCACAGCCCAGATGCGAATCGCATCTGCCCCGAGTACAAGCAGTGGTAGATTCCCTTAGGGAAGCGGGTCTAACAGCCAACCCAAAAAAGAGCACCATGGGCCTGGAGGAAGCCAAATATCTGGGGTATGTTATTGGTTGGGGACTGATCAAGCCCCAGGCCAACAAGATTTAGGCAATTCAAAAGTGGCTTCAACCGGTATATAAAAAACAGGTTCGGGCCTTCCTGGGAATTACAAGGTATTACAGGCATTTCATACCCGACTTTGCCACCATTGCCTTCCCTCTGACGGACTTGACAAAGGGTAGAGGGTCGAACATGGTTAAATGGAACCCTGAAGCCGAGAAGGCATTTCAGAAGTTGAAGCAGGCCCTTTTTGTACAACCGGTGATCATGACCCAGGACTTCACAAAAGTTTGTGTTGTACAGACAGACGCCTCTGAGGTGGGACTAGGTGCAGTTCTGTCCCAAAGCAGAGACGATGAGGAGCACCTGGTCGTCTACTTAAGCAGGAATGCCATTGTGGAGAAGGAGTGTCTGGCTATCAAGTGGACCTTAGAGGCCCTGAAGTATTACCTGCTAGGTAGGTCATTCAAGCTAGTCACCGATAATGCTCCCCTGAAGCTGATGTGTAACAACAGGGAGAAAAATAGCCGGGTGACTAGGTGGTTCCTGGCCCTACAGCCATTCAAGTTCACAGTGGAACAACAGGAAGGCTCTAAAATAACGCTGATGGCCTTTCCCGTGTCCACTGTATGGTCGGGACAGTTGCTCCCCCCAGGGGCTTGAGCAGGGGGGGTATGTGATGTTATGCGAGGCGCGATAATGGACAGCCAATATTTGTCACCTTGCATGCATGCACTTGGAGTGGACTAGTGAGAGTCCGACCCGGGTTTTGCCAGCCACCGTGGTGGAGCTTGTTCCGGACTCGAGTTTCTGGTCCACCCAAACCCCTCTACAGCTGCATTTAATGACCAGGAAGAGATCTCACTGGCCTGAAACTCAGATAGTTTAGTTTAGCGCCGGACAGCAAGGACTTATTTTTATGTTTTGTTTTGTTTTACCTGAAAACCTTATTTTATTAGTAAACCTGGCAAGCCGCCAGATTTTAAGGAAAATGATCCCCATGAGCTAATCGCCCACGATACCTATTTTTTAAAACTAAAACAACTTTTAATTAAGAGGTCAAATCTGACTGCCATGGCATAGCAGATTTTTTGATAAATACATAGAAAAATAATGTGTCCCATTCGAACTAAGGATACCAATTTTTCCAACAATATCACAGGTTAACAAAGATTTAAAGGAAGCTTGGGAACAATATCTTCAAGCATGCTCCTTCAAAATGATGCGCCTGTTGCAGGGACATTACCAGGCTGAATTAACAGCAATTGAGGAACAAATACAAACTCTTCTGACACAAAACCCAGGCATCAATGTCTTAAGTCATTCTGATGCTCAACACAAATCACTTCAGGAATTTAAAGAGATGCATAACAAAAAAATTATCAAATAAACTATCTAGGGAAAAATAAATAAACTATCTAGGGACCTATTAGCATACAGCACAGGTCAAGCTTACAAATGGGCACACACGAAAAGAAGCAATAAATCTTTCTACCCTCACTCTAGATGTCCAATGGAACACACTGCAGAACACAACGATTCTGATGCAGACATAGCAGCATCGAGAAAGTCACTATCTTCTGGTGCTTCTTCCACCCAGTTATAAACATGGTCAGTACAGGGTAAACATGAAAGAGGTAATGGAAATATACGCAATACAAAGTCCAAAAAAGTTAATGCCACTGAGGACCCTCACCCAGGTGTATTTTCAAACCCACCTAATTATTTCTCTTTAGAAATAAATGTGACCCGGCACCCAAAAAGAAGGTATACATACTGAGCAGTGGCAGACCTCCATCCCTGTAATAGCTGAGTACAAAGAGAGAAAATGGGACTTTAAATGAAGCCTGTCACTGTGTGAATAAAAAATGTTGGTAAATAAGTTTCATGTCAATAATTTATAGATTAAAGTTTAATTCTTTAGTATAAAATATTATTTTCTATAAACCATGATATGTTGTAAAAAACAATCCCATCATGTACAAAGACAATTATAGTATACATTTTAAGATACAGAAAAAAAGAGAGACATGAATAGCAAGCAATTTTTTAAATTATTCATCAGTAAATGGTATATACATATATAGGATGTATTAGAGGGCTTTAATGAAGACTCGACGCATTTCATGGCGTACAGCCATTCATCAGGAGTATGATGCACTAAGGACATTCTGAAAAGTACATAATGGGTCTGTAAATATCTGGTACCTCTGACAGATATAATATGATCTCAAAAAGGAATAATGACTTACCAAACAGCTTCACACAGATAGAGAGCCCGCAAATGGGGGATAGCAGGAGCCAAAGAGGGGTCAGGCACGGGGCTGAGATGGGGACCTTATCCAAACCAGAGGGAGCTGCCAGGGAAGATCAGATCACCACAATGACCAACGGTGTGTGCAGTGTGCACTGTGAAGGCCACACTCGACTGGAAATGAATGAGAATGTAAAGATAGAGTGCATGACTTATGTTGAATAGAGTTGAGTGAACACCTGGATGTTTGGGTTCGGCGGGTTCGGCCGAACTTCACGGAAACGTTCGTGTTTGGTACCGAACGTTATCCGAACTTTACCCAGGACCCCGAACCCCATTGAAGTCAATGGGCACCCGAAGTTTTCGGTACAAAAATGACTGTAAAAAAGTCCTGGAAAGTGCTAGAGGGCTGCAAAAGGAAGAAAAATGGGAGATGTTATTAGATCTGCAATCTGTCCCTCAAAGCAGTAGTAATCTCTACCTAGTCCAGTATCAGAACGTTCTGTAATCAGATCGTTCTGTAATGCAGGATGAGAGATCGTTCTGTAATCAGATCGTTCTGTAATGCAGGATGAGAGATTGTTCTGTAATCAGATCGTTCTGTAATGCAGGGTGAGATGTTATAGATCTACAATCTGTCCCTCAAAGCAGTAGTAGTAATCTCTACCTAGTTATTATGACTGCAATCTGTCCCTCACAGCAGTAGTAGTAATCTTTACCTAGTTATTAGATCTGCAATCTGTCCCTCACATTCTGTCCCTCACAGCGCCGGCAGCATCCTCTCCCTACACTAACCTGAGAGCATGTGACATGCAGCACTGTGACTCCAGCCTCATATAGAGGCTGGGTCACATAATGCACTGGCCAATCACAGCCATGCCATTAGTAGGCATGGCTGTGATGGCTTCTAGGGAAAACCAGTGAAACGCTTGTTGATTGGCTGCCCTGCAGCTATTCAACAGGCGTGATAAAATACCAGAACCCAGAACCTGAACCCGAACATTTTTCTCAAACGTTCGGGTTCGGGTTCTCTCAACTCTAATGTTGAAGTGTCCTAAATGAGGAATGTGTGTGAAGTAAATGAGTGAGTAGGACTATGTGAAAGTTTCCATAGGGGACTACATGCAAGGTAAATAGAGTTGAGCGAACCCGAACTGTAAAGTTCGGGTCCGTACCGAACTTTGGGGTGTCCGTGACCCGGACCCGAACATTTGAAAAAAGTTTGGGTTCCGGTATTTTATCCCACCTGTTGAATAGCTGCAGGGCAGCCAATCAACAAGCGTTTCACTGGTTTGCCCTTAGAAGCCATCACAGCCATGCCTACTAATGGCATGGCTGTGATTGGCCAGTGCATCATGTGACCCAGCCTCTATATAAGCTGGAGTCATGTAGTGCTGCATGTCACATGCTCTCAGGCTAGTGTAGGGAGAGGATGCTGCCGGCGCTGTGAGGGACAGATTGCAGATATAATAACATGTCATCCTGCATTACAGAACGATCTGATTCTGGACTAGGTAGAGATTACTACTACTGCTTTGAGGGACAGATTGCAGATCTCATCCTGCATTACAGAACGATCTGATTCTGGACTAGGTAGAGATTACTACTACTACGGCTTTGAGGGACAGATTGCAGATCTCATCCTGCATTGCAGAACGATCTGATTCTGGACTAGGTAGAGTCTACTGCTTTGAGGGACAGATTATTGTTCTAAAATCATCTCCTAGTTCTATAGGGTCAGGTTCCTGCTGTTGCTGTAAGGGACAGATTATTGTTCTAAAATCATTGCCTACTCCTATAGGGTCAGGTTCCTGCTGTTGCTGTAAGGGACAGATTATTGTTCTAAAATCATTACCTACACTGCCATGGTCATAGCCTAGTTAACCTCTAGGCTCCTACTCTAGGCTCTCTAGGCTCCTAGTCCCCGAAGTGAGTGGATCATGCTCATCTTCAGTATGTCACAGTTCATGTTGGCATTCATGGTTTCTTTAATGAACTGTAGCTTCCCAGTGCCGGCAACACTCATGCAGCCCCAGACCATGACACCCCCAGCACCATGCTTGACAGTAGGCAAGACACACTTGTCTTTGTACTCCTCACCTGGCTTTGGGGGGGACTGGTGTTTCTGATCATTGACCAAATGCGATGGGGACATTGAGAGTAAGAGAGTTGAGATGACTGAGCTATCACTATCATCAAGTTGCAGGATATGGGGCGGTGTAACCAACTCCAGCGGCATGCCCCATCCTGGATTCTTTCATCGGTATATATACCCAGTACACTATAAATGAGGTATAATGTCCCTGCCCATGTGTGCTGGACCACATGTCTATGGTCCTGTGGGCCCTGCTGCTGACCGCGTGCTCCAGCAACATGCAGATATTAGATATTAGCTTCAATGTGCTGGTAGAGGACAGGTATGGTCTTTTATGTGAAAAAAATGGCAGTTGGGTTTCTGCTACTGTGGTCCGAAGTCATGAAGAGTTGGGGAAGACCCCTTCAACAGGAACTGGAGCATGCTGAGGATAGGGGTGACTGGGAGAACATTTTCTTATGTTCTAGCAGCTGAGGAGGGGACATCTGCTTGGTCAAGAATGCAGCTGGAGACAGCAGGGTGGGGTTAGGTGATTTACAGTGAGGTTGAAGCCTATGTTTGGCCCTTCTCTGCGTGGCCTCATGCTGACCTATTTTCCTGCTTGAGTTGATGTAAAGTAAGCTTCTCAAGCCCTTTGTAAGGCTTCCATTCCTATCACTTGAGGCTGCAGATATTGCAGAAAATGCAGACAGAGATTCTTGTGTAGTGGATGAAGAAGTGTAAAAGGAAGGAGTGAGAAAGAAAGAGGACGAGTGTGGGCATTTTGATGCTGACTACTGTCATCCATTTGCTGCTCCTACCAAGCTTTGTGGTGAACATCCAGGTGTCTTCTCATGCATGTGGTACTAAAGAGACTGGTATATTTACTACTAGGGGTGAGCCGAACTCAAACCTCATTTAAATCAATGGGAACCAAATCTATCAAATGAAAGATGCCCATTTTATGGGCTAATAGGCAGAGGAGAAGGGGTAAAAAAATAGCATGGGGTGGGAAATGCTCTGGAGAACATGTAAAAAAAAATAAAATTGTATTTGGCTAAAAGCAGTGATTTTTTTTAAATCATTTTTTTAATGCGTACAGTGAATATTTAAAAATTCCCAATTCCTTTAAATAATGTGCCTGGGGGTTTCCTAATCCTGCCAGTGAAAGGGCACATCTCTGTGATATTATGTCCAGGCATATTCCACTGTTGAAACCATTTAAATCAGACCTTCAATGAAAATGGGGACCCTCCATTAAAATCAAATCACCTGAAAAGTTGATTTAAATATAAAACCTTTGCTAAAAAAAATAATTTAGCCCTGGATTACAAAGATTTAATTGGAGGTAGGCACAGTGCCAGAAATTATTTCTTATCTTCTGCAGCTTTGTACAGTGGTATAAAAGTATGCAGGGCTTGGCCAAACAAAAACTCTTGTTGCAAAGCACTTACTCAAAATCTTATCTTGGATCCACCTAACCAGGCTTTCAGTGAGATTGCCTTTTATGCTGAGTTTGATAAAGCTTTTCTTTTGGCTGCAGTCTCAGTGAATTCCGCATAAACATTACAAATGCAGTCAATTACTCTACTGAGGGCAGCCAGTAATGACCAAATTTGTTAACATAGAGTTTGGTTTGGGCTTGTGTTTCTCATGGCACCATCCAAATTCTGAGAAATCTAGCAGCTGTACTAAATGTGATATTTGATCCAAATAACACAGTAGCTGCTTTCCTTGCCTTCTCATAACAAACCGATGCCCAAAAATAAAAGCTTTATTTCATCCAGTATTTAGGTCAGAACAAGAAATGGATATTGAAGTTTCACAAAATGCCAACTGTCTGAAGATGTTTTTATAGTTGGAAATCTGGGGAGTTTAATTTGTTAGTCATGATTCAATTCTGGAATTCCAAGCCAAAGCAAAGAGAACATTGGGAATGTGTTATATGGAGCCTTAGGGAATGAGCAATATAAGTGTAACTGCTCCAAAGAGATTCACCATGTCACACTAATGTTATCCACTATCCAGCTCCAGGTCTTGTCTCTAACATGTGGCTGCTGTCGCTTCTGGGGTCCACCCAAAGTGCTGGCACCACAGCCAACCAGCTATTAGATCCAAATAACAAAGTAGCTGCTAGAGCTAGGTAAAGCATTGCTTGGTATTCAAACAGCCCATTACTGCACCTAAGCCAAGCCCCCTGTTTCTCCAGTGTCTGCTGCTGTGTTGCTGAAGCTTCCAGTGACTATAACCACTTTTCACTCCAGTGACCTCTGCACTTCTATGACTCCAAGGACCCCTGCACTCCAATGCTTCTAGTGACCCTTGCGCTCCTGTGTCTCCAGTGACTCCTTAAGAGGTGCTGTGACACCTGAGCACTTCTATAAACCTCATATCTCCAGGGACCCTAGATCTCCTGTGCCTTCAGTGATCCCTGTGCACACATGTAACCCTTGTGTCTCCAATAACTCCAAAACGTGTATGCCTTTAGTAAATCTTTAACCCTTGTGACTTCATTGACCCATTTGCAGACCTGTGTCCCCAGTGATTTCTGTGTCTGTAGAGTCCCCTGCGACTTCCGTGCATTCTGTGACCCTAGATCCGTGATGGTGAACCTTTTTGAGCCCGAGTGCCCAAACTGCAACACAAGACCAACTTATTTATTTCAAAGTGCCAACACAAAATTAAACCTACCAGCAGCTCTGTACAGAGGATGGGACTGATCATCTCTCTGAATGAGCCCTAAGGGACCAAAAATGTATGTTTCTGCCCAAAAAAACCTATTGTGCTTTTTCAAAGGAGCGCGCTACACTCAGAGTGCAGGGATCAGGACTGCATTACGCTCAGAGCGCAGGGATCAGGCGTGCGTTACGCACAGAATGCAGGGATCAGGAGTGTGCTATGCTCAGAATGCATGGATCAGCAGTGCATTATGCTCAGAATGCAGGGTTCGGGGGGGGGGGGTGATGTGAAGGGCAGTAGAGGACACATCACCACACACACACACACAGTAGTGTCCTCTGCCCTACCCCTCCCCCTTCCCCCTATAGCAGTGGCATTTGGCTTCCCTCCGCATTGTCATCATGTCAGTGCCTGAGCCCCTGCACAGGCAGCCGCTCTCCTTTTGGCTCTCAAAGTTCAGGAAGGGAGGAGTTATTCTTCTCTTCCTCGGTTTACAGAGACATTGTGGTTCTGCTTATGGTAGAAGTCCTTCCCACTGGACTGCACCCAATGCATGCAGGGAGGGATTTACACACATAACCCACCGCCCGATGTGCGCTGATGCGAGGAAGGGAGCCGGATCCTCCGTGCCTGCACCGCCAGTGCAAGTGACTGCCTGGCTGGGAGATTCCCCCCCCCCCCATCCTGGCGGTGCTGGCTCCATGCATTAAGATAAAAAAACCTTCTGTGTGCAGCAGCCCACCTCAGCCCCCTTAATACTCATCTGAGCCACAGCTCAATCCTGCAGTGTTGCACAAGAGGCTCCTAATTGGCTGAGACACAGCAGTGGGCGCCATTGGCTCCTGCTGCTGTCAATCAAAGTCAGTGAGCCAATGAGAAGAGAGAGGGGCAGGGCTGAACCACGGCTCTATGTGTCTGAATGGGCACACAGAGCAGTGGCTCAGCTCGGGTGGCCCCATAGCAAGCTGCTTGATGTGGGGGCATTCAGCAGGAGGGAGGGGCCAGGAGCGGTGGGAAGGACCCGAGAAGAGGAGGCTCTTGGCTGCTCTGTGCAAAACCACTGCACAGAGCAGGTAAGTATGACATTTGTTATTTTTAAACAAAATAAATAAGACTTTAATATCACTTTAAATTAGATTTAAAGCAAGCTTTCAGCTGGCCTCTGTAGCTGTAAGAATTGTGGAGCAATAGTCCTCAAAGTTCACACAGAAGCACTTAAGTGAACCAAATCAGTTCTCATCAGCTGAGGTCACACTGCCACATCACTGCTGGCAGAAGGGGCAAGGGAAGCTAAGCTTTGTAATCTATGCAGGTTGCATTTTGCATAGCCCGGGTGCATTTTGTGTTTTTCAATACACGATTTTGATCCATTGAAGTCTATGAAAACCAAAAACCATACAAAAGTCCCTGGTCCTTTCCATAAAATGCACAGTTGTGAACGTGACCCATAGGAAACCATGTTAAATGGACTGTAGTGTGTTTCTGCAAAACTGAAAATGCAGAAAAAATGCGTAGGTGTGAACCAGGCCGACTTGAGCGACATCAGGTCTTCTGTTGTTAAATTTGAGGATGAATTGCTCCATAGTGTCTGCAACTATATAGGTCACCAAGGGTTTGTTATTCTAACACCCTCTAGCTTGCTAGAGTGATGTGTATAGGTTCTTAGTAGAGTAGAAAAATTTAGGCAGGCCTAGCTGGTACCAAGGCCTGTTTGTTTTAATCTGGGCTTGGAGTGGCTTAGGGTAGAGCTGGTGACTCCCAGGCATCATCATTGGACTTCCCACTTCTTTCTAGAATATTCTGTGTCTTCTAGAAAGGAAGTAGGAGAAGGGAGGTGGAGCTGTCTGGGGTATTCTGAGGAGCCCTGATCAATCCCCAACTTGGATTGGCGGGCAGCAAGCCCCCTTAAACACTCAGGGTCAGCCCAGCTGGGGAGGAGTTGTTTGTGTGGAAAACTGGAGATGGAGTGCTAGGCTGTCATGGCCTTGGAGGGACCTGCCCAGTCCGGGGGGCTGAACTTGGACCCGGGCTCGGGTGCGGACGGTACCCTCTAAGAACACGCGGCGGTGTCCTAAACTGAAAGCATGGGAGCAAGGAGAGGACAGCAGGAGAGAGCACTGCCAAGCATGTCTCCAGAGAGGAACAACAGGTCACAGCCAGAAGGGTTGGTGAGAGATGCACAGTCATGACGACTGGGGAGGCACGCCTGAGGGGACTGGGCGAGTGGAGTCTGGGATGAGTGCAGAACCAGACGAGAGGACCGGGGAGGCATGCCTGGAAGGACTGGAAGAGGGCAGTCTGGGATGGGTGCAGAACCAGAAGTGTGGACTGTGGAGAAATGGGCAATGGAGAAAGGCAAATGCAGCCATGAGGGCTGGCAGGGCCTGAAGAGGTGGTGCTGGGAGCAGTATCCACATAGAAGGCTAGCACTGGGGCTTACCTATATTTTTGCTGCACTAAGGCCACTTTCACACTGGGGTCTTTTTCAGGCGCTTTTGCGCTAAAAATAGTGTCTGTAAAGAGCCTGGAAAACACCCCCCCATCCACCCTAGTGTGAAAGCCCAAGTGCTTTCACACTAAGGAGGTGCGCTTGCAGGACGTTACAAAAAGTCCAGTAAGCAACATCTTTTGGGTGGTCCGGTGAGCGATGTATACACTGCTCCTACACCGCCCCTGCCATTGAAATCAATGGCCCTCGCTTCCGAAGTGGCTGGTCACTGCCTCGGAAGCGTGACGCTCTGGCGCTTTTAACTCCGATTTAACCCCTTGTGGGGGGTTAAAAGCGCCCTGCTGCCGCCCGAATAGCAGCACAAAAGCCTTAGTGTGAAAGTGGCCTTAAGGGGCCAGCTGTCCCTGCCTGCAAAAGGCATTCCCCTTAGGCCTGGTGGAGTCAGTGCCAGGTCCTACATATCTGTGCTAGCTGGTCTGAAAAGTCCAAGCAAGTTATGTGCTGGTGGTGTTGAGGAATAATAGTCTGCAGCAAGCGACGTGCTGGAGGAGTGAGGAGTGATAGTCTTCAAGCAAGAGAAGTGCTGGAGAGAAGAGTAGAGGTGTATATAATGGAGTGTATGGAGTCCTGTGTATATTACAGTTTATTCAGGTGGGTATCCCATTCTCCCTTACCCTATCCAAGTTTAATACCCCTCAATAAAAATACAGAAACAAGTACAAGGTCTGTTTCATGTCTCTGGATGAGTGAAATTGTGTGCCTGGCTGGGCAGGGTGAAAGGCGGACCCCAACACTCAGCAGCCTTTATGGGGGTACCGCTACATTATTAAGAAAAGGTATTGTTTGTTAAGAATATGTAAGTGCTCAAATGACCATAGATAGCCACAGGTTCACTTTTTGATTTATTACTTAGCAGTAAGTGGAGATGGTTTAAAGGAGTACTAGCGTGATGTCCTTGCTTCTACTGAGAAATTTGAGGATGAACTGCTCTACAGTGCCTACAGATATAGAGAACAGTGAGGGCTTGTTTTAAAAACCATGTACTGCATTTTGAATATACATTAGATACCTTAAAGTGGAAATTCAGTCAAAATCTAACTAGGGTTAAATCAACTCTCAACCCATTCTAAAACTATTCTATCTTGTGAAATAAAAGATGCATACACTTACCAATTATGAAGCCGCTCTGGTCTGGTCACATAATCTTTCTGGCGGTGGCTTCAGCTGTAGAGGAGAGTTTGCCAACAGTGGCATCACCCATACCCTTATTTTGGGGCATCCTTTGTCGGCTGCCCCTCCTCTACACTGAAGCTAGCGCTGGGACCTGATCATGTGACTGGAGCGGCTTTAGAATACATAAGTATCTTTTCTTTCACAGGGTAGATAGAATAGTCTAAAATGAGGATGGGAGTAGGTTAAGTCTTAGTTAGATTTTGACTGAACTTCCACTTTAAAGTGTTTGTTAACCTAAAAAAAAATTGGATTCTGTTCCCTTAAATCATTTTATACACCACAGTGCTTGTGCTGTGTAATTTGGCCCCTAAAACACCTAAAAAAATCTGCCTGATCCTGCCAGTTTCTAGCCTCCCCTATGTAAGCTGACTCCATTATATCAGGGCTCCAGAGAACTGACACCGGAGTCATATATGTGTGCCTCTGTGTCTCCTCTGCTCTCTCCCCTTCTCTCCTTGTCTCAGCTGACGTCAGCGGGGGTTTCCCAGCACCTCCCCCTGCAGCTATCATATCTGGAGAGAAGACTGGTGGGCAGTCAGCTGAGTGCCAAATGGTGCTCTGAAGTAAGCTATTATACAGCAATTTTTTTATACATGACATCCACTAGGGAGCTACATGTTATAGATCAGAGGGATCTATAGAAAAAAAAAAAAAAATTTTTAAGCACTATAACCACTTAAGGACCGGAAGGATTTCCCACTGTAGAACCAGAGCACTTTTTGCGATTCGGCACTGTGTCGCTTTAACTGACAATTGCGTGGTTGTGCGACGTTGTACCCAAACTAAATTGATGTCCTTTTTTTCCCACAAATAGAGCTTTCTTTTGGTGGTATTGGATCCCCTCTGCGTCACTTCTGATCACCTCTATTAACAAAAAAGAGTGAAAATTTTGAAAAATAGAACATTATTTTTTACTTTTTGCTATAATACATATCCAAAAAAAAAATATATATAATAAAACAAATGTATTCATCAGTTTTGGGCGATATATATTCTTCCTCATATTTGTGGTAAAAAAAATTGTGATCGGCGTTTATTAATTGGTTTGGTTTAATTGGTTTGCGCAAAAGTTGCCGCGTTTACAAACCATTAGAATTCATTTATGGTGTTTTTACTATTTTTTTTTTTACTAGTAATGGCGGCGATCTGTGATTTTTATCGGGACTGCGATATTGCAACAGACATTTTTGACACTTTTTTGGACCAATGACATTTATACAGTGATCAGAAATTTAAATAGCCACTGATTACTGTGTAAATGTCATTGGCAGTGGAGGGATTAACCTGCAGGGGGCGATCTAGGGATTAACTGTGTTCCCTAGGAGTGTTATAACTGTGAGGGGGCTGGGCTGCCAAGGGCATTAGAGATGTTACTGATCCCCCTGTCAGAACGGGTTTTTCTTCTGTGCCAGGCAATTGTGGGTAGCCGGCGGACATTGAGTCCACTCGACCCGTGGCCATACTGCTGAAGAGTGCAGCACAGGCGGTGCGCGCCTGCTCGCTAGCCGCGCACTTGCGAGCCGCTGTTAATAGACGGCCATACGCGCTATCCAGCCACTCTGCAGCAGTAAATGTACGCAAGCCGGTCTGGAGCCGGTTAATGTCCATAGCCTGGCCACATGTTCAATTCCTGATTTATTACTATTTTTCCTCAAGAAAGGATGTCACTAAGACTTCTTGCTTTGTTTTTGTATTTTATCACAGCTGTGTTAGATCAAAGCTAAGCCCTATTTCCACATATTGTACCAGATAAAGAAAAGTAAAATCTTTCTGCTCCTTTAAACAGTATATAATTGGAATGTTTGCTTTGGATGTCTAAAACCTTTGATAGCTTTTAAGTTGTTGTACTATCTACCTTGAAGCTTTAGTCAGTTTAAATATTAAATCTGCTAGCCTAGCAGTATACAGTGGAGCTGTGTTTTTTTTTTTTTTTAATATCAAGGCAGGTGGTAATCCTTGTATAAGAACCTTATACATTGATGACAATTTTCATAGCAATTAATAAACCTGCAGAAATATTTGGATCGCTAAGATCTTACATTTTGTTTTACTTAGCAATAAAATAAACTCAATTCCCCTTCTCCTTCCATTTTCATTTATTTTATGTTCAATCACCCACAGTCTTTGATGCAAAAAGAAATCAATTGATCAAATAAAAGAATATGTAACTCAAATCCCTAAAACCTTATATAAGATTAGGTATGTTAAGGGCATTTCAAAAGTTGTTTTCAATCATTTTAAATTTGCAGCTTTCATTTAAAAAAAATACCTGATGATCCTTTCATAAGGGTTGTTGTTCAGGTAGTTTTGTTATAGGGTGGCAAAACTACAGGGGACAACTACTACAACTGGAGCGTGCAAAACATGGTGCATCTCTGCATAGAAATCAGCTTCCAGGTTTTATTGTGAATTGAACTAGCTAAAGATATGCAGGCCATACATGGGTCAAATTCAGAACAAATTTTCTTTACAAAAATCTGAAATTTCATGTGTTTTGTGATCCAATGATGCCACCATTGATTTTGAAATTCAACCAACCAAGCCTTCAATTTCACCTCATGTTGCTACTGAAAATAATTTTTGTGCCTGGGAATCTTTTCTTTCCAGGTCACAGCTCATGCGCATTTCTTTTCAATTATATTTCTCCTACAATTCTCCCATCATTGATTAGAAATTAGTTTGTTTTTCAAAACATTTCCAACATGCCTGGTCACTCAAATTGGATGGCCACACAAAAAGTGGTCTTGAGTTTGTTTTTCAAAAGATTTCCAACATGCCTGGTCACTCAAATTGGATGGCCGCACAAAAAGCGGTCATTGCTGCGGCCTACTAATGGTGTGAAATTCAAACGAAAATTCTTAGTTATGTTTTCAAAAGGAAATTAGTTCGGAATTCGACCCATGTATAGCCAGTTTTAGAAGCTGATTGGCTACCATGCACAGCTGCACCAGATTCTGAATGCTCCAGTTTGAGTAAATTTCACCCAATGTCAGTGTTTAAAATTGTTCTCCTGTACTGCCACCCTGTCATATGCTTTCTGAATTGGAACTGTAAACCGGTGTGCTCATACACATTGCACAGGCACAGTTCACTGTTGTCACAAGGAAACCCACCCTAAGAAATAACATGTAGCAGGAATGTACAGGAAACAGTTGAAATAAAGCTGCAGGAGATCAGCAGCATTGAGTTGGGACAAAGGAAAATAAAGAGGTGAAAATAACAAGAGTTACTTTTTAAAAAGATAATTGTTTATAATACACATAGTTTTAGAAAACTAAATGTTATTAATTTAGGGTTTACATCTACGATCAAACAATCTATTTTGCTGATGTACTGTCTGTTTCTAATTCATGTAGTAGTGTGGCCAAAGATATGCATAGTTAAAGTGGACCTAGCCTCAGATACCGTAATGACAAAAAGTAGGTATCCCCCATGGAAATTGTCGATTTTTCTAAATATTTGAACGGGGAAACAGTAGATCTTTATTGATAATCATCTATTCAATAAAAAAATATTAACAGATAGTGTATTGTGAATCCTTCAGTTTCAAAATATTTGTGCGTTTTCGTTGAATGAACTGCCTGTTTCAAATTCACTTACAATTAGCGTTGGGTGAACGGTTCGGCCCGAGCATAAATTGTGGCCTAACATTGGCTATTCGCTCATATGGCAAACACCCGAATTGTCAGGGCATTCGACTGTTTGACCCACACGCGACGCACGGTGCATTGGAAGCCCTGATTGGCTGAAGCAATGAAGGATTTGCAGGGCACTGTCAGAGCCATGATTGGAGAAAGAAATAACTGTGCCCAATCATGACTCATGTGTCCTTTAGTGTCCTATTGTAATTCTTTTGTCAGTGTAAAGTGTAAGTGTAGTGTGAATATAGTGATAGCGCAGCGTGAGTATAGTGCAACCATTCATTTTTACTTTGGTGTCGGTTTACTGTGAATATAGTGATAGTGCAGTGTGAGTGTACTGCGACCGTTCATTTTTACTATAGTGTCAGTTTAGTGTTTCAGGGCACTTTTACTGCAGTATATTGAAGTGCGTTAGTGCACGTTTACAGCAGTATATTGAAGTGCGTTAGTGCATGTTTACTGCAGCATGTTGAACTGCGTTAGTGCACTTTTACTGCAGTATATTGAACTGCGTTAGTGCAATTTTACTGCAGTATATTGAAGTGCATATTAAATATTAAACAAACATTTAAAAAAATGTTTTTTCTTTAAATTTTGCAAATAATCTTTCTTCATAAATTTAGGCCAAAATGTATTCTGATACATTTCTTCGGTAAAAATAACCCAAAACGGCTTGTGAAAGTTATAGCATCTATGGTCAAACTACAGTTAGTTCCATATATATTTGGACACAGGCACAATTTTCGTACTGTTGGCTCTGTATACCACCAGAATAAAATTAAAATGAAATAATCCAAATGAATTTGAAGTGCAGACTATCAGCTTTAATTCAAAGGGTTGAACATAAATATGAAGTACAAATTCTAGGAACTGCAACCATTTTTATACACAACCC
>BLSH010214667.1:664975-677318 GCA_018402905.1 Glandirana rugosa | reverse complement strand
ATTTTCACAGTTTTTTCTTTTTTTGTGTCCTCTGTTAATTTATATATCCACAAGGCGCGTTTGCCTAGTTCAATATTAGAGTCTCGACGACGGAGGTGGTCTTGAGGTGATTTTCACATCAACCTATTATATTATTATTAATACCACCCTTCACCGCGACGAGATAAGATATAGTCTATATAAGAGGTCCTACAACCATTCACCTACAATATTGCTCCTCCAAATGCTAGAATATATCACCCAGTCATAGCTTTTTATTTACCTTACTTCATTACATTTATAACTAGTTATTGGTCTGATAAGTTTTAGGACCTAACACATTTTTTACTGGCACTATCACTTTAACTTAAAAAGCACAACTAACAACAGAACCGATTTGAATTTTATTTATATGCTTGCAATATTTACATTACTTCATTCCATTTATTTTTCGATACTGACCCACTATATAAGATCGTAAACCTCCTCGTTATAACATCCACTTACCAACATCCTGGAGAATATATCTGATATAGAATAGAGCAGCGCCACTTCCCACCATAATTATTATTATATTATCCAACTACACTTTTAGTGGAGTTCTGGTGGAGGCAGCAGCTCTGAGATTATAACTTGATCCGTTTGCGCGGAACACCTATATATTTAATTGTCTCCTGTGTTTTTTTCTTTTTTGACACTTTTATTGGTGAATTAGTAGGGGTACAATGTACCCCATACTCAATCACATAGGAGGAGCTCGGATCTGGGGGCCCCCTCATTAAAAGGGGATCCCAGATTCCAATAAGCCCCCTGCCTGCAGACCCCCACAACCACCGGAAAGGGTTGTGGGGATTAGGCCCTTCTCCCCATCAACATGGGGACAAGGTGCTGGGGGGGTGCCCCAAAGCACCCTCCCCATGTTGAGGGCATGTGGCCTGGTAATTTGGACATTTTCATGTAGGGGTGTATTCACTTTGTTGCCAGTGGTTTAGACATTAATGGCTGTGTGTTGAGTTATTTTGAGGGGACAGCAAATTTACACTGTTATACAAGCTGTACACTCACTACTTTACATTGTAGCAAAGTGTCATTTATTCAGTGTTGTCACATGAAAATATATAATAAAATATTTACAAAAATGTGAGGGGTGTACCCACTTTTGTGAGATACTGTATACTACGGGGACTGGACTATATAAAATTGTAATTTCATGCCCCAGTCAAACAGGTGCAGAAAAATTGGGCCTTGGGTGTTGGTGGTGCCTGAACACTGTAACCCCTCACAGTTACTCTTGTTGGGCCAGGACTGGGCCTTGCTGTAAACAATTATTTTAAAAATTGTAATTACATGCACCAGTCAAACAGGTGCAGAAAAATTGGGCCTTGGGTGTTGGTGGTGCCTGAGCAATGTAACCCCTCACAGTTACTCTTGTTGGGCGCAGGAATGGGCCCTGCTGTTGAAAATTATTTTCCAAATTGAAATTACCTGCACCTGTTAAACAGGTGCAGAAAGATTGGGCCATGGGTGTTGGTGGTGCTCTAAACCAAAAATATGGCTGGAAGCTAGCATCATCAAGATTCAGGAATAGGATAGGATCTTAGGCAGCATAGACAGTCTTCAAGGGATTCCAGATCTCTAGCAAATTCAATCAGATACATCAGCATCAGGGGCTTGATAGCTGCTGATCCAGGACTGATTCATTTTTATAAATGTGAGCCTATCAAAAGAGTCTGTGGACAGGTGCACTCTTTGATCCATTACAAACCCTTCAGCAGCACTGAATGTCCTTTTACAAAGCACGCTGGATGCAGGAAAGGCCAGTCGCTGGATTGCATATTGAGCAAGTTCTGGTCCATTGGTCCATCCTCAAGACCCAGTAACCCAGTGAATGCTCTGTTGGAAAGGTCTCCAAGTCCGCTCTTGCCCCTAGATATTCCTGCACCATATAATGTAGACAATGGTTGCTTCAACCTATCAGCCCTTGGCGCTGAGGACTGAAAATTTGTTTAAAGACATCGGCCACCTTCTCCACGCTCTTTGGCTAGAGAGTCTGATATTATTTTTGTTATTATTCAGATACTCCATACATTCCCATAGAGTTTGTTCTGTCCCTCTCCATATAAAAAATAGGTAATCAATGAATCTTTTATAGAAGACCAGCTCTTTCCCTTTATTAGCAAAGACAAACTTGTCCTCCCATTTTCCCATGAAGAGGTTCGCTATACTGGGCACAAACTTTGCGCCCATTGCGACACCTCTTTGCTGGGTAAAAAATTGGTTAGCGAACCAAAAATAATTATGGGTAAGACAAAAGTCTAAGGAATTTCGCAAGAAGACCTTGTGCTTATGAGGTATATCGTCCCTTTGGCTCAAAGCCCAATCAAGGGCAAGCAGAGCGTCTTCATGCCGAATTACAGTGTAAAAGGAAGAGACATCAGCTGTTACTAAAAATAATTCAACATCCTCCACAATCAAAACATATTTCAGCTGGACCAAAAAGTCCTTGGTGTCTTTAAGGTACGCCTTCATTTGAGTTACACTGCTTTGAAGAAAATGATCCAAGTACTGGCCCAACCTAGATGAGACTGATCCTATCCCATTCACGATCGGTCTAGCAGGAGGGTTAATGGTGTCTTTGTGTATTTTTGGGAGGGTATATATGGTAGGTATACGAACACTGCTTGGGACAAGGTATTTCTTTTCTTTATTTGTTAGGACTCCCAGTCGGGCTCCTTCCTCCACCAAAGTAGAGAGCTAATTTTTCTACTGGGCGGTGGGGTCCCCTTTCAACTCTCCATAGGTGTCAGTGTCTGATAACATCTCTCTCAATAAATTAAGATAAAAATCCTTGGAGAGGATCACTACCCCCCCCCCTCCCTTATCAGCTGGCCTCACCACTACTTCCCTCCTTTCTTAAAATTCTTCTATACCACTCTGGATGTACCGAGGGTTTATATTTTTTCTAGGGATGATCTGTTCCAAATCCCTTAAAACTACCTGTTTAAATACTTCCAAATGTTGGGTCGAGTAGTTGGGTGGGTTAAAAAGGGACTTATTTTTCAAGCCACTATCAATAGCATCCACCATAACATTCCCAGTGTTAGAGGGTTGTGAATTTCTATTCAGAAAGTACTTTTTAATACTAAGCTTTCTCATGTACTTGTGAACATCGACATATACATCAAATTTAATGATGGGCCTCTTTAGGCCACACTTCAAACCTAAATTCAAGATATTGGTTTCTCTTGAGGTTAATTGAACGTCAGATTATAAATGCCCCCTAATCAATGTCCCTCCTTTTTTTGGACCCTGGATTCTGCCCTACACCCCCTCCTTCTCCTCTCTCTACTGGGGCAGGGTGGGTGTATATCTATCCATATTCCTGGGTGGTCGCAGATACCATTGGGATCCTTTATGATTCCAATTGGTCTGGGGTTCCTGATAGTACCATGAGTCCATCACATGAGGTGGAGGTCTCCCCCTCCTGAACGGATGGCCTCTGCCCCTCCCTCGTTGTCCTCGACCCCTCCCTAAAAAATGGGTATTTTGAAAAGTCTGGGTGTCTTTATTTAATGGATCAAATCTATTAAAAATAGGGACCCCATAATTTGATCCATGTACTACAGGGGTTTGGGGTGTACCCTGTTGTCTTACGGGGACACCCCTACCTTTAGATGCTCCCCTTCCCCTTGATGGTCTGAGATGCCCTCTGGGGGTATGCACCCCTCTGTTAATACTTTCCGAACGGACAGATTAGTGTGGGGTTCGGGGGGGCCATAGGGACCCTCGGGGGTTGACTGTTATCAGGATCATTACATGTAGGTGTTGGATTATATTGTCAATTGTACACAGTTTTATTATATAAGTACAATAAAACTCTATGCAATTTCTTCTCTCTTTTTCTGAGTTTCCTTATCAATTGTACCAGTTTATTTTTAATCTTAATATTAAAATCAATCACATGTTGAGTGTCCTTGATAGGGTAGAGCTGTTGCTGCAGGTTTTTTATTTTGGCTTCAAGGTTAGCAATGAGCTTACTACTTTGGTGGAGGAAGGAGCCCGAATGGGAGTCTTAACAGATAAAGAAAAGAAATACCTCGTCCCTAACAGTGTTCGTATACCTACCATATACACCCTCCCAAAAATACACAAAGACACCATTAACCCTCCTGCTAGACCGATCGTGAATGGAATAGGATCAGTCTCATCTAGGTTGGGCCAGTACTTGCATCAATTTTCTTCAAAGCAGTGTAACTCAAACGAAGGTGTACCTTAACCAGTTCCCGACCGTGCTCCATGTTTTCACGGCGGCAGTCGGGCAGCTGTGCGCGAATCACCGTAAATAGGCGGTGATCGCGTGCACAGCTAGGGGGCGTGCACGCAAACCCTCCAGCGCGGTCACGGCGGTCCCAGTCGTTGCCGGACCGTTCAGTCAACATGAATAGACCAATGGATTTTGGTCTATTCATGTTGATTGTCCAGCGAATGGGGTTTCTTCCCCTACCTGTGAAATGTAAACACAGGTAAGGGAAGTGATGTCATCTCCCCTCACTGCTTTCTTTTCCGTTGCAGAGAGGAGAGAGAGAGACATCTAAAAACATGAGTTGCACAAACAGCACACTAACACCAGTACACATAGGCACATTTAACCCTTTGATCTCCCCCTGATCGCCCCCCAGTTAACCCCTTCACTCCCTGTCACCCTCTGTCACAGTGTTATATAGTGCAGCGATCAGATTTTTACCGATCGCTGTACTTGTGACCCTTGTGACACTAAATCAGTGTTAGGGTAGATAGTATTAGGCCTAGTTAGGTGTAAATACCCCCCCAATAAAGGTTTTAACCCCTTGATTGCCCCCTGTCACCTGTAATCACCGTATAAGTGTCATGGGTGACGCTAGCTAGCTAGTTTTTTTCCCCCATCCGATTACCCACCGTATATTATTTTATATACCTTTTATAGGTTTTAACCCCTGATCGCCCGGTGGTGAGCCCAGTTAGGTTTTAGCGTGCGTTAGGGTCAGGGTAAATACCAGGCAGGGCCAGTTAGCGAGGTACTCTGACACGCAAACACACATTAGGTAGGTACTAGATATATTATAGTAATATCTGATCAGATCAATATCTGCGAACTGATCAGATCTATATTAGCGTCCCCCTTAGATTTAGTGTTCTAAAAAATGCAGCGTTAGCGGGATCAGCCTAGATAACTGCTAACACCTGCGTTTAGCCTCTCTGCCCAGCCCAGCCCACCCAAGTGCAGGATCAATAGATCACTGTCACTTACAAAACACAAAACACATATCTGCAGCCTTCGCAAAGATCACGCCCGATCCCTGCGAATTCTGACAGTGAATTTGGTAGCGACTTGACACAGGCTCTGACAACCAGGTGCACTTTTTTGCCTGTGAGTCTCACTTGTGTACCTATAAATTTAGAGACCATGTTTAATCCGAGGTACACTAGTGAAGAGGCCTACACGATTGTGAGTATGACAGATGAGAGCGATGGGGAAGACTCACTGTCAGATTCAGACTCACCAATCGAGTTGATATTCGACAGCGGCTCCATTACAGATAGTTCAGACGATTGGGTGGTCCCTGCTAAGGTCAGGCGTATCAGATCCCGTTTAGCTGGCACTGGAGGTGCAAGAACCGCAGGGCTCTCGTATGGAGCAGAGACCCAGTACTAGCGCTGCTACCCCTTCTGGTGACCTGGCAAGCACTAGCGGCCTAGTACATCCTGGTCATACAACCAGCACTGCAGTAACACTTGGTGTCGTGGCGAGTCCCTTAAGTGCAGTTCAAGCTGGTGTGGTTAGCACGAGTAATGCCCCGCAGCCACAAAGACGAAGAACACAGGCCCCCAGAGCCCATAGTGCCCTTCCTCATGCACTTGCAAACCCTGATTGGCAACCCACCACTGATGCAGCACCCGTACTTCCCCCATTCACTGCCCAACCTGGAATTCAGGTGAATACAGTTGATTTTAGGGCCATTGATTTTTTTTTCGCTGTATTTCACCGAAGATCTCTATAAATCTATTGTGGACCAAAGCAATTTATATGCTGGTCAATACATCGCCGCTAATCCCCATTTGTCACTTGCCAGAACTTGGAAACCAATTGCGGTTTCCGAATTTAAGACCTTTCTGGGCCTCACCCTCAACATGGGCATACATCATCTACCTGAATTGCGGTTATATTGGTCCACTGACTCAATTCATCACATGTATGTCTACTCTGCTTCCATGGCTAGGACACGATACGAGCAGATTCTGCGGTTCATGCACTTCAGTGACAATCGACTCAATCGTCCGTATGGAGACCCTGAATTTGACCGGCTCTACAAAATTTGGTCCCTCATAAACCACTTCAACCAGACGTTCACAGCACATTTTATTCCCAACCAAGTTGTGTGCGTGGACGAGTCCCTGATTAAATTTGCTGGCCGTCTTGTTTTCAAACAGTACGTCCCCAACAAGTGTGCCAGATACGGGGTCAAGTTGTATAAGCTCTGTGACAGGGCCACAGGCTATACATGTAGTTTTATGGTTTATGAGGGCCTAGATAGCCGCATAGAGCCGGAAGGATGCCCAGACTACATGGGGAGTGCTGGTAAAATTGTGTGGAGCTTGGTGTCACCCTTATTCGGAATGGGGTACCATTTGTACGTGGACAATTACTACACAAGCGTGCCACTTTTTAGTCACTTACTTGATCACCAAATTGGCGCATGTGGCACCGTGCGACCTAATCGCCGGGGCTTACCCCAACGGCTGGTAGATTCCCGTCTTAGTCGGGGGGAGAGAGCCTGCTTGAGATGTGGTAATTTGCTCGCGATGAAATGGAGGGATACAAAGGATGTTTTCATTCTTTCCTCCATTCATGCAGACGCGGCTGTCCAAATTAGAAGGGCGACTGGTATTGTGGAGAAACCCCTCTCTGTCCACCAATATAACCTTAATATGGGAGGGGTGGACCTCAATGACCAGTTTATGGCGCCCTACTTAATTGCCCGTAAATCCAGACGCTGGTACAAAAAAGTGTCTATATACTTTTTTCAATTGTCTTTGCTGAACGCTTTTGTGCTATACAAAGCGTCAGGACGGACTGGACCTCTCCTGCAATTCCAGGAAGAGATCATCAGAGCCCTTCTGTATCCAGATGGCTCTGCACCCCAAGTTCCCAATCTACATGCAGTGAGCCGGCTGCATGGACGGCATTATCCACATGCCATCCCTGGTACCCCTACCCAATGATACCCCCAAAAAAGATGTTGTGTCTGCCGATGAAACGGATACAGGCGTGACACCCGATATTATTGTCCCACCTGTTTGGACCAGCCTGGTCTCTGCATCGGTCACTGTTTCGAGCGCTACCATTCATTAGTTGAGTATTAGCGTAGGGAAGAGCACTACATAGAATTAGGACACACTTTCACAGGGCCTCCAAAGATGTCACCGCATTTTTGGAGACCCTAGCCTTTATTGTTCATCGTTATAAAAAAAAAGCGTACCAAAAAAAAAGTGTTATAAAAACCAAGAAAATTTAAAAAAATAAAAACCAAAAACAGTTGTACGTTTCTTGTTTTTCTATCTCCATTTTCTCTCTATTCTCTTTCTATTGCTCTCTCTATTGTGGTTTATGCATATCTGTAATGTTTTGTTGCGGTTTATTATAGTGGGTTTTTTTTTTTGCAGGTATGCAATGTTTTTATGTAACATGTAATTTTTTTTAATTCTTAGCAGGAATATTATTTTTTATGTGTTACTGTTTTTATGAATCTGTATTTAATTTTCAGGTACGCCAGTTGCAGAGCTGATTTATTTAGGGTGACAGCAATAGCGTTTGCTTCCCACCATATATAAAGCAGCGACTCCAGCGCTGTTGGCGGTGATTTCACCACCACAGTTAAAAAAAGAGCAAATATACCGGAGCATAGGGGCAGTGGGTGGAAATTGGGGCGGATTGCCCCTATGCTCTGGTATATTTTTTTTTAAAAAGTGGCTATGCCCACCATTAATAGTGAGAGGATGAAGGGAGGTTTTCTAATGGTGGGCATACCCACCGATTGATTCTTTTTTTCATTAAAAAAAGAACATTACAATATATGCCCAACAAGGACCAGCGACATACTAGTATGTTGCTGGTCTTCTCAGGCTCTCCTGCCGCACCGGGGAAAGTGAGAATGCAGCTGGTGGTTCTGCCAGCTTACCATAGAGCTGATTGAAAACTAGAATGGCTCCATTCATCTCCATGGCCTAAGAAACCGGAGGTTACGAGAATTTTGTGACTTCAGTTTCACCAGATATAAACAGTGCCATTGGGAAATTGGGGACGCATCTTATCAAACCGATTTTGGTGTAGTCAGATGCTTTAAGGGCTGGGGAAAGATCTAGAGTTTAGTAGACCCCAAAATGAAAAAAAAAATATATGCGACAATACCTATTTTTATCATAGGGGATATTTAAAATCCCTGTGATAAAAATAAAAATGATAAAAGAAAAATATGAAAGGGACAGTGTAAAAATAAAACAAAAAGCAAAATAAATAATAATAATAATAAAAAAAATATGCACCCCTGCCCCCCGTGCACAAAGGTCGACGCAAGCGTCAGTTTCATGTCGTATGTAAACAACAATTTCACCATGCATATGAGGTATCACCGTGAACGTTAGATCAAGGGCAGTAATTCTAGCAGTAGACCTCCTCTGCAAATCTAAAGTGGTAACCTGTAAAGGCTTTTAAAGATGTATATAGTTTGTTGCCACTTCGTGGGTGTGCGTCATTTTTAAAGCATGTCATGTGTGGTGTCTATGCACTTGGCATGAGATCAACTTTTATATTTCACCAGACATTTGGGCAAAATAGAATGTTTTTGTGCATTTTCAAAAAAGTGTTTTTTTTCCCCAAAAATTGCGTTTGAAAAATCGCTGCGCAAATACTTTGTGAAAAAAAAAATTGTAACACCCACTATTTAAATATGTAGGGCCTCTGCTTTAACAAAATATATAATGTTTGGGGGTTCAAAGTCATTTTCTAGCAAAAAAAAGGATTTTTTCATGTAAATAAAAAGTGTCAGAAAAGACTTGGTGGTTCAAGTGGTTAGAAGAGTGGGTGATGTTGGGCATAAGATGCCAGGACAGTTCAAAACCCCCCAAATGACACCATTTTGGAAAGTAGACACCCCAAGCTATTTTCTGAGAGGCATGTTGAGTCCATGGAATATATTATTTGTTTGTCATAAATGATTGAAAAGTGAAAAAAAAAAAATTACACAAAGTTGTCACTGAAATTATATATTGCTCACACATGCCATGGGTATGTGTGGAATTACACCCCAAAATACATTTTGCTGCTTCTCCTGAGTACGGGGATACCCCAAGTGTGAGACTTTTTGTGAGTCTATCCGTGTACGGGACCCCGAAAACCAATCACCACCTTGAGGATTTCTAAGGGCAAAGATGCCTTCACCCCATACTACCTATCCAGGTTTCGGAGGCCATGAAATGCCCAGATAGCAAAAAAAAAAAAACAAATGACCCCATTTTGGAAAGTAGACACCCCAAGCTATCTGCTGAGAGGCATGTTGAGTCCATGGAATATTTTATATTTTACCATAAGTTTTGGGGAAATGACAATTTTTTTTTTTTTACACAAAGTTGTCACTGAAATGATATATTGCTCACACATGCCATGGGTATATGTGGAATTACACCCCAAAATACATTCTGCTGCTTCTCCTGAGTATGGGGATACCCCATGTGTGAGACGTTTTGGGAGGCTATCCGCGTACACGACCCCGAAAACCAATCACCGCCTTCAGGCTTTCTAAGGGCATAAAATGGTGATTTTACTCCTCTGTACCTATCACGGTTTTGGGGCCCTGAAATGTAAAGGTAGCACAAAACCCCCCCAAATGACCCCATTTTGGAACGTAGACACCAAGGTATTTGCTAAGAGGCACGGTGAGTATTTTGCAGCTCTCATTTGTTTTGGAAAATGAAGAAATAAACAGAATTGTTTTACTTTTTTCAAATTTCAAAACTTTGTGACAAAATGTGAGATCTGCAAAATACTTCTCAGCAAATAGCATGGAGTGAGTGTCTACTTTCCAAAATGGGGTCATTTGGGGGGGTTTTGTGCTATCTGGGCATTCCATGGCCTCCAGAACTGTGATAGGGAGTGAGGAGTAAAATCACCTTTTTACGCACTTAGAAAGCCTGGAGGCGGTGATTGGTTTTTGGGGTCCCATACGCGGCTAGACTGCCAAAAGGTCTCACATATGTGGTATCCCTGTATTCAGAAGAAGCAGCAGAATGTATTTTGGGCTGTAATTTCACATATATCAATGGCATGTTCAAGCAACATACCATTTAGTTTTTTACTTTGTGGAAAAAAAAAATTGTAATTTCCCCGAAACTTGTGGCAAAATATAAAATATTCCATGGACTCAACATGCCTCTCAGAAAATAGCTTGGGGTGTCTACTTACCAAAATGGGGTCATTTGGGAGGGGGCTTGTGCTATCTGGGCATTTTATGCCTCCGCAACTGAGATAGGTAGTGTGGGGTGAATGCATACATTTTTGCCCTTAGAAATACTGAAGGCGGTGATTGGATTTTGGGGTCCTGTATGTAGATAAACTTCCAAAACGTCTCACACATGGGGTATCCCCGTACACAGGAGAAGCAGCAGAATGTATTTTTGGGGTGTAATTCCACATATACCCATGGCATGTGTGAGCAATATATCATTTCAGTAACAACTTTGTGTAATTTTTTTTTTTTGGTCATCTTTCAATCACTTATGACAAAAAAAGAAAATATTCAATGGGCTCAACATGCCTCTCAGCAAATTCCTTGGGGTCTCTACTTTTCAAAATGGGGTCATTTTGGGGGGGGGGGGTTGCAGTGCCCTTCCATTTTAGCACCTCAAGAAATGAGATAGGCAGTCATAAAATAAAAGCTGCATAAATTCCAGAAAATGTACCCTAGTTTGTAGACGCTATAACTTTTGCGCAAACCAATAAATATACGGTAATTAACTTTTTTTTTACCCAAATGTGGCTGAATGCATTTTGGCAAAAATGTATGACTAAAATTTAGTTTATTGTATTTTTGTAATAACATAAAGTTGAAAATATCATTTTTTTTCAAAATTTTCGTCCTTTTTTTGTTTATATCGCAAAAAATAAAAAGCGCAGTGGTGAACAAATACCACTGAAAGAAAGCTCTATTTGTGGGAAAAAAAGGACTCAAATATTGTTTGGGTAGTGCATTGCATGACCACGCAATTACCATTTGAAGAGGTGCAGTGCCAAATTGAAAAATGTGCTCTGGTCCTAAAGCTGGAAAACCTTCCGGTTGGTAAGTGGTTAAAGACACCAAGTACTTTTTGGTCCAGCTGAAAGATGTTTTGATTGTGGAGGATGTTGAATTGTTTTTAGTAACAGCTGATGTCTCTTCCTTATACACTGTGATTCAGCATGAAGACGCTCTGCTTGCCCTTAATTGGGCTTTGAGTTGAAGGGACGATATACCTCATAAACAGAAGGTCTTCTTGCGAAATTCCTTAGACTTTTGTCTTACCCATAATTATTTTTGGTTCGATAACCAATTTTTTACCCAGCGAAGAGGTGTCACAATTGGTGCAAAGTTTGCGCCCAGTATAGCAAACCTCTTCGTGGGGGAGTGGGAGGACAAGTTTGTTTTTGCTATTAAAAGGAAAGAGCTGGTCTTCTGTAAAAGATCCATTGACTAATTATTTTTTATATGGAGAGGGACGGGACAAACTCTATTGGAATTTATGGAGTATCTGAATAATAACAAAAATAATATCAGACTCTCTAGCCAATGGAGTAAGGACCAAATTCACTTTTTGGACGTTACTGTAATTAGGAAGCCCAATCAATTAGAAACTAAGGTTTATTTCAAACCGACTGATAGGAACAGTTACCTCCCGATTAGAGTTGAGCGAACACCTGGACGTTCGGGTTCTGCTGGTCCGTCCGAACTTCGGGACAAAGTCCGGGTCCGGGTCCGGACGGAACCCGAACGATCGCACGGACAACGAACCCCATTGAAATCAATGGGGACCCGAACTTTTAGGCACAAAAATGGCTGTAGGAAAGTCCTGGAAAGCCCCAGAGGGCTGCAAAAGGAAGTAAAATGGGGGTAAGGGTAGGGCAAGTGCCCTACAAAAAAATGGGGACAGGGAAATAACTTTAAATATTTTTAAAAAAATAAAAACTTAAAAAATGCAAAAATGGAGGTGAATGTGGATCATCTTCAAACTGTGTCTGAAAAGTATTAATTAACGGTAGAAGCCATATAACTGTTCTAAAATCATCTTCAAACTAGGG
>BLSH010214667.1:624121-652274 GCA_018402905.1 Glandirana rugosa | reverse complement strand
ATCATGTACAGGAGGTACCGTCACGGGTCAGTGAATACGGGATAAAATTGTTTTCGAACGTTAATGTTGATTTTTTCTGTCACCATATAAATTCTTTCCAGAACTATATTACCGTTGTATTTGTTACTTTAATTTATATTAAAACTTTATATCATTCCCATACTTAGATTTAATACCATTATCATAAACGGGGATGTACAAATTATCTTACGTCAACCCACTTGTGTTTTGACCTGTTCTAATTCCTTTATGACTAATTGTCATCTCAACTCGCTTGTGGACCTTCAAGCCCAAGACGACCAGGCAGGCTTGAAGCCCTGTTTCAGGCCCAGGCCCAGGCCCCGTGCGATCGTTCGGGTTCCGTCCGGACCCGGACCCGGACTTTGTCCCGAAGTTCGGACGGACCAGCAGAACCCGAACTTCCAGGTGTTCGCTCAACTCTACTGTTAATCAGTATTTCCTTAATCTTGTCCAGTTTTGTGTTCACCCAACTGCATTCTATTAAACATGTAGGGGCAAATACTATTACCATAATTTAGATTCATACCCTTACTATATTTCAAAATTATATTTAATTTCATTGTTTATGTTGCCATTATATCAAGACCTTTCTTAAATATACCACTGTCTTTTTTAGTTGTAATTGCAAGCTTTTGTTAAAATAGGGCATAAGTGACTGGGCACTGCCATGGAGGACATGTACTATTGTAAAAAAAAAAATCAGCAGGAAATGGGCCTTTCAATGCAGCTTAAAGTGGTTGTCAACTTGTGACAGCCACTTTAACCTACAGGTAAGCCTATAGTAAGGCTTACCTGTAGGTGCCCTGCATATCTCCTAAACCTGTACGGTTCAGGAGATGTGCAGAGTATTTGCTGTGCCGACATGACGTTGTGCCGTTCCTCCACTGTGACCATGCTGTAACTGGCGGCTCCCGTGCGCATGCGCGGGAGTGACGTCACGCGACTCCGGACAGTCACAGCCGGGCTGAAGATGGACACCGCCAGGACAGGGGACAGCGATGGATGTCGCAGGCTTCGTTTACAGGTAAGTGGCACATAATGGGCTGCTATGCGATGCATAGTAGTCCATTATGCTTCTACATTACAGGGGAATATAGAGGAAAGTAAACCCCATCTGGGTTTACTTCCTCTTTAAAGGGCATCATTGAAAATATACAACTACTTTAAATAGCATGCATGTAGGATCCCTGGCCAGTATGTTTTACAAACACCAGCTGGCCAGGGACCTGTCATTTGCCCCAGTAGCTCATTTTTATCATTATAACTTTTAAAGGGTCAAGGGTCATGTACTATTCCATAAAATGTAAAAAAAAACAACAACGGTGCAGTGCTAATAAAGTGTGTGTGTGCTCACACACTTAAGTGCTAATAAATTTAAACTCTGTGCAAAATATCACATAAAGTGCTCAAACTCTGTACAAAATATTGCATAAAAGTAACCAAACTGGATGCTTAGTAGATCGCTCCCAAAGCACCCAGATCAAACAAACAATGTGACCTATGAAAAACATACATAAGGTGCTAAATCAGTTCATCAATTGATCAGTTCATCACATGAAATAACAAAACTGTGCATCTATAAACAGTTCCACAGTCAATGTAGATAAATCCAAGAGACAGGTTTCCCAAAAAGGTGCAAACAGGACCCTAAAAAGTGGCAGCATGCTAAAAGATAACCTCCACCAGTCAATTTAACTGCTCACCTTATAGATTTGTAAAGAAAGCGTTTATCCCTACCATGGGATTTAGGACTGACAGCTGGTGATGGTTCCCAATAGTACTCTCCTCAAACGCCTCTGCTGAGACCTGTTGGCAATCTCCACCGCATGTAAAGACAAATTCTAGGATTCTAGTGCTCTCTGTCTTAAAGTTTTATTAATCCAAAAAAGGTAAAAGTGCAGACTTACATTCTGTGGCACAATATAGCCATGCTAGCTGGAATCAGCATTTGTACAGCGTGTGTACTCAGATGACCATGGCGTGACATCAAAAGCAGGCTCCTTCCCCTAGACGCGTATCGTCAGGGTATGACTTCCTCAGTAGAGGTGGAGTCTGTACATCGAAAGCCAAGCTTATATTCACCAGCATATTCAGCCTATAGAGGCAGTTCTAAACACAAATATTCACCAGGTGCAATTCCCTCAGAGAGACAAAAGACTCAGTGATGTAGGGCGGCTCCCAATCACCCAATCATCCACTCACCCAGAGATAGACACAGGATGTATACTTCACTGAGTCTTCCGTCTCTCTGAGGGAATTGCACCTGGTGAATATTTGTGTTTAGAACTGCCTCTATAGCACTTAAGTGTGTGAGCACACACACACACATTTTATTAGCGCTGCAGTGTTGTTTTTGTATATTTAGCAAGCTGAGTGAAGTGGAATACTTTGTTGGTGGTAGCTGCTGATTAGTTTATGATCATTATTATACTAAGCTAATTGCGCTGATTGATTTTTACACACAATCTTATTCCATAAAATGACAGATTCCTGTGTGTAAACAAATCAACTGTGGCTCCTTCATGACATTATTGCCCAAATATTGTTTTGATCATATTTGGTCAAATATGTCATGCAGTATCCCCAGCCAGATTATTTACAAACATCAGCAGGCTGGGGATCTGTCATTTGGGGGGGTGGGGGGTAATGTGGTGGGCAAGGTTGTCTGATTGCAGGTCCTTGTAAAATTGTTGGGGAATGGGTTGTTGTGGAGGCACATTTTTATGATTCACTCTGGATCTACATCACTGGAAAATGTAATGGATGACGTAAGACATTGTTTACTTTTTTATGGACTTTTTCCAATTACAGTTTAATTTCACGTTCTCTATGCAATATCCTTCACATTTACCATCATCTATCTAGTATGAGTGCCCATTTAAATCAAATTGATATCTAATCATGGAGATCCTCCTGCTACTTATCTGAATGATTAGACCGTAACATGTTGCAAGATTTAAAACCAATATGACTCCAGTAAAAAAGTTTCAACCTATTCAAGTAATGTTTTATATAGCCTAATCTAAATTGTATAGCTGTCTTGTGGTCTTATGTGAGATCTGACACCAATAGATTTCCCTATAAATTTTATATAAGCTCAGTGGAGTTGACAATCACATATTAAAATAAGTGTTTTATCTTGGATTTCACCACAATTACAAAGCTCAGACCTTAAAAACCCATAATTCAAAGTAATTTATTGCCACTATTCCGAATGACTAATTTAGGAAAAGGCACATATGATCCTCCAGTGGGTATTTTAATATATAATCCTCCAGCCACCATTATAATCCACCAGCCGGCAGTAAGTTTCTGATATACAGTATCTCACAAAAGTGAGTACACCCCTCACATTTTTGTAAATATTTTAATATATCTTTTCATGTGACAACACTGAAGAAATTACACTTTGCTACAATGTAAAGTAATGAGTATACAGTTTGTATAACAGTATAAAATTTGCTGTCCCCTCAAAATAACTCAACACACAGCCATTTATGTCTAAACCGCTGGAAACAATGTGAGTACACCCCTAAGTGAAAATGTCCAAATTGGGCCCAATTAGCCATTTTCCCTCCCCTGTGTCATGTGACTCATTAGTGCTGCAAGGTCTCAGGTGTGAATGGGGAGCAGGTATGTTAAATTTGGTGTTATTGCTCTCACTGTCTCATACTGGTCACTGGAAGTTCAACATGGCAAAGAACTCTCTGAGTATCTGAAAAATTGTTGCACTGCATAAAGATGGTCTAGGGTAGAAGAAGATTGCCAATACCCTGGAATGGAGATGTCACAATCCTGACAGTGGAGTCTGATTTGTGCAGGGAATAACCTCTCTTACAATCCTGATTCGGGAGGTGGGAACAGGAGGCTGTGGAGTGCAGGATGGCACAAGGGCTTGACTGGTTGCAGGTTCAAGCAAGGTAGACTCCTTCAAGGCTCGTGCGGAGATGGTAGAGTGGTGGTACAGGCTGGGTCAGCAACGGTCGGGCAAAGCGGTAAAAGAGCAGCAGGCAGTAGAATCGTCAGGTACTGGCAGAGTTCGTTAACAGGCAGGCAGCGTGGTACACTAGGAGACAGGCCATAGAATGGTCATGGACAAGCTGAGGTCAGTACAGGCGGAAAGCAAGGGTAATCAGATCAAGCACACAGGAACAGGAAACACTCGGCATTAATGTTATCTTCAGGCTCCTATGAACTCTCTTCTGGGCCGTAGCCCCTCCAATTAACCAGGTACTGGATGCTATTACTCTTCTTCCTGCATTCCAGAACAGGTTCCACCTCAAACTCCTCCTCTCCATTGATTAATATTTTCTCTGGTGGATTGGTGCTCTGTCCTGTAAAGGGGTCCTGGACAACAGGTTTTAACAGAGTCACATGGAAGACAGGATGGATTCTTAATGTATTGGGGAGCTCAAGTTCATAGGCCACTCTGTTAATCCTTCTCCTGACCACTTTCTTCGATGGGCAGGCCATCTTCAGATTAGTTGGGGCCAACCAAACCCACTCACCGGGTTCTAGATTCAGTTCTCCTCTCCTTTTCTTATCAAATGCCTCCTTGTAACATTCCTGGGACTTGCCCATGGTCTCTTGCAACAGCTTACTGTTGTCTTCAAAGAATTTTACTGTTTTCTGTACAGCTGGCACCGGACTCTCAGGAATTGAGTTGGGTATGAAGCATGGATGAAAGTTCGCAAAGAATGTTAACTCAGCTAACGGTAGTAGAGAGACCCAGTTGTCTTGTGAAAAGGAGGAGAAGCATTGCAAGTACTGTTCCAAGGTCTGGTTGGTCCTTTCAGTTTAACCATTGGTCTGTGGGTGGTAAGATGAAGAGAATGACAGTTCAATGCCTAGGGAGGCACACAGGGCTCTCCAAAATCTGGAGGTAAATTGGACTCCGCGGTCAGATACAATGTTCATTGGAATCCCGTGGAGCCTGACGATTTCCAGGACAAAGATTTCCGCAGTTCCAGATGCTTTTGGCCTGCCCTTCATAGGGAGGAAGGGAGCCATCTTTGTCAGCCTGTTCACCACCACAAAGATGGTGGAATACTCTTCCGACTGAGGTAATTCAACTATAAAATCCATGGCGATCATTGCCCATGGTTTCTAGGGTACTGGTAATGGGTTTAGTAGACCCCAAGACTTGGTTTTGTTGTTCTTGTTCCTGGCACAGGTGGAGCATGAGTTGACATATCTCTTGCAGTCTCCATCCACCTATGGCCACCAGAAGCAGCACTGTAGTAACTTAAATGTTTTTTGTGTGCCAAAGTGCTCGGCCAGTTTGTAGTCTGGTATGAAAATTTTATTGTTGTACCACAGCAGTCCATCTTTCTTTAGCAGATTGTAGTCAGGGGGACTTGTGGTCCTGGCTAGGGACCATTGGATCTGAGACAACAGATCTTCTTGAGTGAGCAAGAAGTTTCCTGGCTGGAGGATGGTGTCTGGTGGAATGGAACTCTCCGGGTCACAGAACATCCGGGACAGAGCATCCGGTTTAGTGTTCTTCGACTCAGGCCTGTACGTGAGATGGAAGGTGAATCTGGAGAAAAAGAGTGCCCACCGGACCTGACGTGATCTCAGTCTTTTTGTTGTTCTCAAATACTCCAGGTTCTTATGATTGGTATTATTGAGAATGGGGTGGGCAGCCCCTTCAAGAAGATAACGCCACTTCCTCCAGTACCGATTTAATGGTTAGTAGCTCTCTATCTCTGTCTCTAAAGCTGCCTGTGCCTTGATTGTCCAATGAAACAGGAAGTTTTGCTTAGTAAGCTGGGTAATCGGAGAGATAATGGCTGAGAACCCTCTTATAAACGTTCTATAAAAGTTGGCAAATCCAATGAAGTGTTTTACACCTCTCTTATCTACCGGCACTGGCTAATCCAAAATGGCGGAAACTTTTTGCGGGTCCATGGTGATACCCCTGACAGATATAATGAGTCCCAGAAATGGGATGCTGGAGCATTCAAAGTCACATCTCTCCACTTTGGCGTAGAGCCCGTGCTGTTGGAGACGTCTCAATACACTTGCTATGTGCTGCCGGTGAACATCCAGAGTGGCAGAGAAAATCAGAATGTCACCTAGGTAGATGATGACAAACAGGTCCAGATAATCTTTAACCACTTGCCTCCCACCTACCATCAAATGACGGCAGAGGGATGCGGCTCATTCCAGTAGTTCAGTTAGTCCCGGTTATATTTAAAGTGACACACAGACTTTACAGATGTTTGCAGAACAGTAGTTCAGTTAGTCCCGGTTATATTTAAAGTGACACACAGACTTTACAGATGTTTGCAGAACAGTAGTATGGTTTCTCCCGGTTTTATTTAAAGTGACGCACACAGCTTCCAGATGTTTTCAGAACAGTGATATGGGTTCTCCTGGCTTATTTATACTTTTTTGACACAGTTTGAAGATGATTTTAGAACAGTTATATGGCTTCTACCGTTAATTAATACTTTTCAGACCCAGTTTGAAGATGATCCACATTCACCTCCATTTTTGCTTTTTTTATGTTTTTATTTTTTTTTAAATATTTAAAGTTATTTCCCTGTCCCCATTTCTTTGTAGGTCACTTGTCCCACCCTTACCCCCATTTCCTTCCTTTTGCAGACCTCTAGGACTTTCCAGGACTATTTTACAGCCATTTTTGTGCCTAAAAGTTTGGGTCTCCATTGATTTCAATGGGGTTCGGGGTCCGGGACAAAGTTCGGGTTCTGTCCGGACCCGAACCCGGACTTTGTCCCGAAGTTCGGCCGAACCAGCAGAACCCGGACTTCTAGAAGTTCGCTCAACTCTAGTCGTGTGTCAAAGGTAACATTCAACAAATATAGTTACAAATAAACTGACAGAACACGCAATCATACAGTAGCAAGTACTTCAGAGGGGGTGGGCCAAGCAAAACTCATCTGAGTCTGTCCTGTACCCCCACGCCATCAACAGTCGGGCGTGCCAGGACAGGGGAGGGTGAACCTAGGGCCCCACCGGCGCACTCCCCCGGTCTCTGTATATTATATCATTATTACGTGGTGTCAGCTTAAGGTCTAGACGCTTGATCTACAGGAAGTGATATAATGTTACTGTTATCTTAAGGGGTAAGGGAGAACTGAGATAGAAAAGAGAACATCATATGTGGTGTGAGGTATGTTCACTGCTCGAGTTTGGGTACATTGTAGAGTGTAGGTGTAAGCGGACCTAAAGGGTAGTTATTATGCTGCGTCGATTTCTTGTGAGTAATATTTCCAGCCTGCCCAGGTATCCTTAAATTGATCATATCTGTCCCTAGCTTCATGTATCCACCTCTCTGCTTCCATGATCTACTTCTTTTTTCCAGTCCGCTAGAGTCCGGCAGTCGGTTTGTTTCCAGTATTTGGGAATCAGAGCATTGGCGGCATTAAGAAGATGAGGGGTGACACTTCTTTTGTACATTTTAAGGGAGAATGGGACCCCGTGGAAAAGAAAGTGCAGGGGAGAGCATTCGATATTGCGCAGAGTCGTCTTTCTAACCAACGGGGCCACAGCGTCCCAGAAGGCCTTGATCCTGGGACACTCCCACCAGATGTGGAGGAATGTTCCTCACTGGTCGCAACCCCTCCAGCATCTATCGTCCGCTGTTGGATACATCTGGGCTAATCTAGCGGTACCATCTAGAAATAAATTTGTATGATTACTCTTGAGTTTGGGAACAAATCGAGGAAGAGTGGGTGAATTTTAGCATCCTATGCACCTGGGTATCCATGAATTCTTGTCCAAGTTCCCTCTCCCATTCCCTTATATAGTAGGGTTTCCCTGTGGCTTGTGCATTCAGGACCAAGCGGTACATTTGGGATAGTAGGTGCCTGGGTTCAGGGAGGTTCACACAAAAAGCCTCAAAGGTAGTAAGGGTGTGGTAGGGTCTCAGTGGGGATTCGAGCGAATGCAAGAAGCTTCCCAATTGTCAATGTCTCCAGGATGCCAATGCCATAGTTCCATAATTCTACTGTATGGTCTCTAATGGTAGCAGAGTTCCTTGTGGGGCAAAGCTGCCACATACATTCATCCCCTCTAGACCTCAGGGCCCAAAGAAGCCACCTTCCTCATCAGGGTGGAACCACGGGAAACCCCCCAGAGGGGCTAGGGGAGAGGTCTGGGGGGAGTACCACCCGGACCTGTTAAGTCTGTCTCAGGTAATTAAGGTGGTTAATGTCAGAGGGGAGGTCCAGTCTGATAGACCCCTTGGTTCGCGGGGGATCCAAGGGGCGCCTGTCAGATTTCTGCCTGCCATCGTTTTCTCAAACTTAACCTATATCCTGGATGCACCTTCGTTGTGCCAGTTCAGGATTCTAACTAAAGACATGGCTTTGTAATAGGCCGCCACATTCAGTAAGCCTACTCCACCCTCTGATTTAGCCCTGCATAGTAAGTCATATGCCAACCTAGGATGTTTGCCTTGCCAGATGAACTTTGTGAATTCTCTACGGAGCCTTTGAAAAAAGGCTCGTGGGAGGGTTATGGGGATAGTGTATAGGAGGTAAGTTATCCTCGGTAGGATTGTCATTTTAAGGGCGCTGATCCTCCCAAACCATGTAAGTGGTAGATCCTTCCATGTTTGGAGGTCTTTAATTATGTCCGCCAGCAGTCTGCCATAGTTAAGGTCATATAGGAGGGTCTGGTCTGAGGAGATACGGGTCCCCAGGTATGGTAAGGAGTTTTTGCACCATCGTAAGGGGAAGGAGTGCTGTAAGATGTTGGTCATATTCTTAGGTATGTGGATAGGCAGAAGTCCTGATTTCTTGAAGTTTATTTTAAAATTCGAGATAAGGCCGAATTTTCATACTTCTGACATCAATACTGGTCAGGTGATCTGGGGATTGGAGAGATAGAACAGGTCATCTGCATACGCAGATAACTTATGTTCAGATGTACCAATAGGTATTCCCTTCACATCTGGGTTGGACCTTATGGTTCTGAGGAAGGGCTCTAATACAAGGGGAATATAAGTGGTAACAATGGACACCCTTGCCTAGTCCCGTTACGTATCTTAAGGGGTTCAGAGAGAGCCCCGTTTATGTTAACGCATGCCGCGGTGTCCCCATATAGAGATTCCACCCAGCTTAATATGCGTGTCCCCAGACCCAGCCCCCCCGTAGCACCGAAAGCATATAGGCCCAGTTAACCCTGTCGAAGGCTTTCTCGGCATCCATAGAGAGAATAACACAAGGGGTTCGGTCTGGGCCATTTTGTGCACAGTGCAGAATGTGCAAGGCCCTAATTGTGTTGTCTCTTGCTTCTCTGCCGACCATGAAACCAGTCTGGTCAGGATGAATCAAAGCGGTTACGTGATTCTGGAGCCAGAGAGCCAGTAGTTTAGCCAGGAGCTTAGTGTCTGCGTTCAACAGGGAAATGGGCCTATAGCTGGGGCAGAGCTGGGGATGCTTGCCCGGCTTGTGTAGGACTATGATGTGCGCTACTAGAGCTTCCCGTGGTAGGGGGCTGGAGGTGTTTGAAGCGTTGAAGTACGTACACAGAGGGGATGCGAGAGTTGGGAGGAATTTTTTATAATAGGCATTGGTAAAGCCATCGGGTCCAGGACTCTTACCTGGAGGAACTTTCTTAATGCGCGATCCATGGGATATCAATTCCCCCCGAATGACCTCCTCTTGTCCCTCCCAGACAGCTTGACTAGATACTTCTCCCGGGGAGTTAAACTCAAAATAGTAGGACAGGGAACGGGTAATAGCTGCCACTGTCTCAGGGTCATCCAAGAGGCTCTCATCGAGTCTCCATGTCCGCTCCGCTCGGCAAAAGGGGAGGAGTTGGAGCACTAGTTTGATTGGTGAGTGGTCAGAAATCATTATAGTTCCTATGGCGGAAGCTTTGACCTGTCTAAGATGGAATTGATCTATGAAAAACATATCTAAACGGGAATAGGTATCAAAAGTTTTGGAGTAGTAGCTGTAATCTCTTTCTTTGGGGAGTAGCACCCGCAAGCTGTCTACCAGATTGAGAGATCTTAGCTTTCGTTTAATGTGTTTGATGGCTCTGAAGGAAAGGGCAGATTTACCAGATGAAGTGTCTATTTTGGGGTCAAGCGTGATGTTAAAATCTCCGCCAAGTATCAGAAGGCCCTCCTTAAAAGCCTCCAATTTCCCTAGGGTCATGGAAATAAAGTGGGTAGTGTGGGAGTTGGGGGCATATAAGTTAGCAAAGGTATATAACTGGCCATCAATGGAGCCTTTGATAAATAAGAAGCGACCTTCAGGATCCATCAGGTTGGATCCCAGGGAGAAAGGGCAAGATTTTTTGATAGCAATTATGACCCCTCTAGCTTTTGGTATGGGGGATGGGCTGTGGTACCATTGGTCGTATACCGTGAGGGGCAGACGGGGGGTGGATGTGGCTGTGAAGTGCGTCTCCTGCAGGAATAAAATGTTGTTTGAAAGATGACGCAGTTCCTGCCAAAGACGTCCTCTTTAGAGTTGAGCAGACACCTGGATGTTCGGGTTCGGCCGAACTTCGCGAAAAAGTCCGGGTTCGGTACCAAACTTGACCCGAACTTTACCCCGAACCCCATTGAAGTCAATGGGGACCCAAATTTTTCGGCACAAAAATGGCTGTAAAAAAGTCCTGGCAAGTGCTAGAGGGCTGCAAAAGGAAGTAAAATGGGGGTAAGAGTAGGACAAGTGCCCTACAAAAAAATGGGTATAGGGAAAATAACTTAAAATCAAATAAAAAAAATAAAAATGGGAAGGGGGGGTGGATGTGGAGTAGGAGCCTAGAGGTTGACTAGGCCGTGACTGCGGCAGTGTAGGTGATGATTTTAGAACAATAATCTGTCCCTTACAGCAACAGCAAGAACCTGACCCTATAGGAGTAGGCAATGATTTTAGAACAATAATCTGTCCCTTACAGCAACAGCAGGAACCTGACCCTATAGAACTAGGAGATGATTTTAGAACAATAATCTGTCCCTCAAAGCAGTAGACTCTACCTAGTCCAGAATCAGATCATTCTGTAATGCAGGATGAGATCTGCAATCTGTCCCTCAAAGCGGTAGTAGTAATCTCTACCTATTCCAGAATCAGATAGTTCTGTTATGCAGGATGAGATGTTATTATATCTGCAATCTGTCCCTCACAGCGCCAGCAGCATCCTCTCCCTACACTAGCCTGAGAGCATGTGACATGCAGCATTATGTGACTCCTGCATATACAGAGGCTGGGTCACATGATGCACTGGCCAATCACAGCCATGCCATTAGTAGGCATGGCTGTGATGGCTTCTAAGGGCAAACCAGTGAAACGCTTGTTGATTGGCTGCCCTGCAGCTATTCAACAGGCGGGATCAAATACCCGAACACAAACATTTTTTCAAATGTCCGGGTCACGGACACCCCAAAGTTCGGCACTGACCCGAACTTTACAGTTCGAGTTCGCTCAACTCTAGTCCTCTCTTATCTGTGCTACAGAGACCTCGGATATTGTAGGACAACAAGTTTAAGGTGCTAAACATGACTGGCATTAGTCTGGTTCAGGATTTGTGCTATCAAATTATAACGCACCTTAGTGAAATCAAGTGAAAGAACCTCACTGCAACCATTGTAACTCTTGGAACAAAACAAAATAAAAAATAGATTAAAATAAAAACCTTGCCTGCCCTCACCTTGTAAGGCAGGTCTCAATATGGGAGGGTGTTCTCCATGGGAGAGAAAATCTAGTCCCCAGGAGCCAACGTTCCTTCCGCTATTATGCGGATTGGCGAACCCTTTGGTAAGGGTCTTACCTACTAGGGGGGAGGTGGTTAACCTCATGGTTGAGACTACGGGGGAGCCCCGGGCTTTAACAAAGTAAACAAAACATAAAACAAATGATAACAGTGGCAACAGATAAAGTGCAGGAGCCTGGTGTCCAGTCTCAGACATTAATAGTGCTGGGGTTGGAGAATAGGGAAGCTTGAATATAGTTCAGATGAGGCCGGATTTTCTTCCACGACCACATCCCTTCTCCACAACTCAAGTGTTCTGTGGAGACCAACACCAGGCTTCCTAAACTATCGACCGGTGGGTGTCCTTAGCTGTTAGGTCACAGAGAAGTCAAGTAGACGAATTGGCGGCCACACTCCGGCTGCGTTGACGATGTCTGTTCCTCTTGTGGGATCTTGCGGGGGCCGTCTGCCATCTGTCTAGACGTTGCGGCAGGGGGATTGAGGAGTTTAATCGCCAGTCTGCAAAGTCGGTTGGAGGTAGATCGAGTGTTTCCAGGAAATTGGTTAGATCATCTTTGGTGCGGAGGGTACTCGTCTTCCCGTTCCTGAAGGCTGTCAATAGGAATGGGAATCCCCACAGGTATGTAATTCCAGCAGTGCGCAGGGTATCCAGCAGGGGGCGCACCGCCTTTCGCTGCATCAGAGTACATCTTGACAAGTCGGGGTACAGGGAGATTTGGGCGCCAAAGAAGTCAATAAATGGAGTGCCTCTTGCTGCCTTCATAATTGCTTCTTTCAAAGAGTACCTATGCAGTTTGCATATCACATCCCTTGGTTTATAAACATCTTGGGGAACTGGAAATAGAGCACGATGCGCCCTGTCAATTTCAATGAATTCTGGGACAGCAGCTCTCAGAACTTGTCGGAAGAGCCGCTGGACTGAAGGGATCAGGTCATTGGGGTGTGTGGCTTCAGGCAAGCCGCAGATGTGAATGCTCTGTTGCCTGTCCCTTTTCTCTTGGTCATCGAGTTTGTCCAGCAGGGAGTTTATGACATTCTCATGGTGTCTAGAGGTGTCTTTGTGCGCAGACATTGTCTGCAACACATCATCTTGGCTGGTTTCTAGGGCTTCCGCTCTGTTCCCTAATGTGACAGTGTTCTCTCTCAGGCCATCTACGGCTTGTTTGCATGACAGCTCCACTGCTGTGATCAGTTGCAAAATGTCAGCTTTTGTGGGGAGGGCTCTAATATGTTCCCTGAGGTCCCAGTCCCCTTCTGCTAGCTCCAACTCTGATGTATGGGATAAGCGGCCTCCTGAGTGTGTGGCGGTGGATGGGCTGCGTCCGCCTACCTGGGGGGTAGCCGACGGTCCTGGGGAACCACCATTGTGTGGCAGGGAAGCTTGTTGAGTCGCCGCCATCCTAGATGTGGATCTTGTACCTGGGGTGTGCGGGGTGAAGTAGGAATGGAGCCCGCTGTCTGTTTTGTGGTTCCCGCCCGGTGACTGTGAGTTAGGGTGCCGCTTGGAAGCCATTAGGAATCACTGGAATCAGCGTTTCAAAAGTCTGCCACTGATGCTTATGCCCGGGGTTGCCGAATCACTGTTCTCACTCCATAGCAGTCAGGCCACACCCCCCCATTAGAAAATAGTGTAAACATGTTTTTTGCTTTTGTAGGGAGCAGGGTAAACTCTACACTCCTTGAGGAGGGTTGCAGGTGGAATGTGAGTTGTCCTGGCAACTCCAATGGCTGTTGAGGGGGTGGAGTAGGCACAGGGCGATCAAAGAGTCCAGGATTCAATGTAGACATGGCAGCAGGGTGTATCAAGATGGCCACTACTCCTGACAATGGGGCTGGGGCTGCAACCCGTGCTGCAGACAAGGCAGCAGAACACCATTGTTGGGGGCCTTAATCTGTCAGGCCAGGCTGCTCCGTTGGATGGAGGGGGCCTAGAAGGGGCACGGAGGGAGCAGGGGAGGCCGCAAACGTCCGTCAGGGTGTAGCAAGATGCCCACCTCTATTATGAGGGAGCTGGGATATCCTCCAGGCTGGGACACAGAGGCGGCAGTAGGGGGGTTTTGGGCAGTGGTAGGCAGGCCGAGGGGCTCAGGTAGCTATGTGAGGAGTGGGTTGAGCAAGGGAGAGACAGGCAGGCCAAAAGGTGTCCCTGCAGCGGTCGGGTGGAGCAAGATGGCTGCTACTCCTACTAGGCCGGAGCCTGTGGGCAGCCGCAGCACGGATGGGTGCCTTGCTCCCCACTCAATACACAGCCCAGGTGTAGCTAGGCCTGCAGACATTCAGCCAGGGGGGACCAGATTGGTCACCGATTCCTGCAGGGGGAGGATGCCTCTGGATGAGCTGCTGACCCCAAGCTCAAGATGGCGGCGGCCGCGGGGAGGGTTGTGGAGTGTCGGCCGGAATAGCGCCACGGATGAGAGGTGGGTCTGCTCCCTTTCTTCTCCTAAGTCAGGTCGAGGGCAGAAAGGGTTTTCCTGGGGTGTTTCACTGGCTCTCCAGACTCTCAGGAGCGAATGTGGCTGATAGAATGGGGAGTTCTTCTCCCGCACGTCTTCTGCCCTGTACGTCTGGTCCGGAAGCCTGGGGTGTCATTTTTGCTATGTACATGCTATGTGTTGGAAATATCTTATAAATTGACGACTTTGTGTAAAAAAAAAAAGCGTTTTCATTTTTTTTCCACATCCAAAAACTTCTGTAAAAAAATAAACCTTTCAAAAGACTCATTATGCCTCATATATTATAGGTTGGGGTGTTTGCTTTCCAAAATGGGGTCATTTTGTGGGCAATTCCATTGTCCTGATGCTCCAGGACCTTCAAAAGTGTGGTAGGTGGTTGAGAAATGAGATGTGCAATTTATGCTCTTAGATAGAGTTGAGAGAACACCTGGATGTTCGGGTTCGGCCGAACTTCGCGGAAACGTTCAGGTTCGGTACCGAACGTTACCCGTACTTGACCCCGGACCCCGAACCCCATTGAAGTCAATGGGGACCCGAACTTTTTGGCACAAAAATGGCTGTAAAAAAGTCCTGGAACGTGCTAGAGGGCTGCAAAAGGAAGAAAAATGGGAGATGTTATTAGATCTGCAATCTGTCCCTCAAAGCAGTAGTAATCTCTACCTAGTCCAGTATCAGATCGTTCTGTAATCAGATCGTTCTGTAATGCAGGATGAGAGATCTTTCTGTAATCAGATCGTTCTGTAATGCAGGATGAGATGTTATTAGATCTGCAATCTGTCCCTCAAAGCAGTAGTAGTAATTTCTACCTATTTATTATCACTGCAATCTGTCCCTCACAGCAGTAGTAGTAATCTCTACCTAGTTATTAGATCTGCAATCTGTCCCTCACAATCTGTCCCTCACAGCGCCGGCAGCATCCTCTCCCTACACTAACCTGAGAGCATGTGACATGCAGCACTGTGACTCCAGCGTCATATAGAGGCTGGGTCACATGATGCACTGGCCAATCACAGCCATGCCATTAGTAGGCATGGCTGTGATGGCTTCTAGGGAAAACCAGTGAAACGCTTGCTGATTGGCTGCTCTGCAGCTATTCAACATGCGTGATAAAATACCAGAACCCAGAACCCGAACCCAGACTTTTCTCAAACGTTCGGGTTCGGGACACGGACACCCAAAAGTTCGATACGGACCCGAACTTTACAGTTCGGGTTCTCTCAACTCTACTCATAGAACATCTGAAGGTGCTAGTTTAATGTTGGGCCTCTGTATGTGGCCATGCTGTGTAAAAGTCTCACACATGTGGTATCGCCATACTCAGGAGGAGGAGCAGAATGTATTTTGGGGTGTCATTTTTGCTATGTACATGCTATGTGTTGGAAATATGTTATAAATGGACGGCTTTGTGTAAAAAAAATGTGTTTTCATGTTTTTCCATATTTTCCAAAAACTTCTGTAAAAAAATGAACCGTTCAAAAGATGAATTATGCCTCATAGAATATATGTTGGGATGTTTGCTTTCCAAAATGGGGTAATTGTGTAGGCAATTCCATTGTCCTGGTGTTACAGGGCCTTCAAAATTGTGATAGGTCGTCATGACATTAGATGTGTAATTTATGTCCCTAGAATACCTTATGGTGCTCCCTGCATGTTGGGCCTCTGTATGTGGCTAGGCTGTGAAAAAGTCTCAGACATGTGATATCGCCATACTCAGGAGGAGTAGCAGAATGCGTTTTGGGGTGTAGTTGCAAGTATACATATGCCATGTGAGAGAAATAAGGTATTAATATGACAATTTTGTAAAAAAAAAAAAAATAATAATAATCTTCATTTTGCAAAGAATTGTGGAAAAAAATTACAACTTCAAAGAACTGACCACACAACTTACTAAATACCTTGCAATGTCTACTTTCCAAAAAGGGGTCATTTAGGGGGTATGTGTACTTTCTTGACTTGTTAGTGTCTCAAGAAATTAGATAGGCCTTCCGTACATCAGGTGTGATCAGGTGTGATCAATTTTCAATGATTGGCACCATAGTTTTTAGACTCTATAACTTTCACAAGGACCAAATAATATAGACCGATTTGGGTTATTTTTACCAAAGATATGTAGCAGTATACATTTTGGCCAAAATGTATGAAGAAAATTACTAATTTGCTAAATTGTTTGACAGAAACAAAGAAAAAGGCATTTTTTCACAAAATTTTCAGTCTTTTTTTATTTATAGCACAAAAAATAAAAAACCCACTAGTAATTAAATACCACCAAAAGAAAGCTCTATTTGTGTGAAAAAAGGGACACACATTTCATATGGGTATAGTGTTGCATGACTGATTAATTGTCATTCAAATGTGATAGCACTGAAAGCTGAAAAATGGCCTGGGCAGGAAGGGTGTTTACGTGCCCAGTATTGAGGTGGTTAAAAATGTCGTTCACAAAAAGTTGGAACGTTGCGGGTGCATTGCAGAGCCCAAAGGGCATGACCAGGTACTCAAAGTGCCCCAAGCGAGTACGGAAAATGGTCTTCCATTCATCGCCCTCCCTGATGTGGACGAGATTATATGCTCCTCGCAGATCCAATTTGGTGAACATGTGGCCGCCCCTAATCATTGGAAAAGCTTGGGTACCAGAAGCAGGGGGTAACGGTTCTTCACTGTGATTTTGTTGAGCTCTCTATAATCAATGCAGGGTTGCAGAGTGTGATCCTTTTTCTCCACTAAAAATATTTCTGCCCCTGCTGGGGACTTGGACGGGCGGATGAACCCTTTTTTCAAGTTGTTGTCTAAGTAGGCCTTGAGGGGCACTAATTGGAGCTCAGTTAGTGGGAAAATGCATCCAAAGGGGACTTCTGTCCAGGGAAGGAGCTCATAAGGCCTGTGAGGCGGCAACTTTTTGGCACCCTTTTTGCTAAAGACATCTAAAAAGGCCTGGTAAGCAGGTGGAACAGCCTGGAGGATCTCGAGATCAGGATCAGGCACAGCAGGGCTGAGGCAGCTTCAGGGCCCTTTTGCAGGCAGTGTTGGGTGTAATAAGGAGATGAAAACATGATTTCGCCCATGCTCCAGTTTATGGCAGGGTTGTACGTCTGTAGCCAAGGTAGGCCCAAGATAACAGGAAAGAGGGCGGATGGGATGACATCCAAGTGCAGGAATTCTTGGTGTCTGTCGGGCATGGTAACAGGCAGAGGGGTAGTTTCATGCGCGACGAGACCTGACTTGATGGTTGATCCGTCAGCAAGATGTACTACCATTCGGTGTGCTTTAGGCTGAAGGGAAATCCGGTATTTAGCTGTGAATGATTGGTCCAGGAAACAGCTATAGGCTTCGGAGTCAATAATCGCATAGAGTGGAATAGAGTGGAATATTCTCTCCGGGAAGCTGTAACGAAATTGGAAGAGCCAAGTGAGTAGTGTTATGTGGCAGCACAGACATGGCATTGGAAGTAACTGTAAGGCATATACTCCACAGTATAGACACAAGTTATGGTTCCAACGGTATTACCTCTCTTCAGGTGTAAGAGAGGGACAGAGGAACCCCAGATGCATGGGTTCAGGCAGATCTGTAGGTGGGGATGCTGTAGGAGTGGGAGGAGCTGGACTGAGATAACTCGGAACCCGGGGTAGCATCCAGGTAGGGCGTGCTGAGCCCACTGATCTCTCGGCCCTGCATTCCCTGAGGCACCGATCGATTTGGATGGCCAAGTTGACGAGGGCATCCAGCGGACGGGGAACCCCTACTCAAGTGAGTTCATCTTTTAATGACTCAAAAAGGGCAGCGTCATTCCAGTCCGTGTCAGCGATCCAACACCTGAACTCAGTGGCATAGTCTTCTGCCATCCAGCAGCCCTGCTGGAGGGCGTGGAGTGCGGCCTCAGCAGTAGCTGTTTGGTGCGGGTCTTCATATAGCTGGGCCATGGCCTAGACGAACTGGGCTAGATTAGAAATGGCCACTAATTTTTGCTCTAGGAGATGGTGAGCCCAAGCTTGGGGGTCTCCGAGTAGGAGGGAGATCACAAAGCCCACCTTGGTTGTTTCCAGGGAGAACATGCAGGCCGGAGTGAGAAGTACAGCTCACCGGCATTTCTGAGCTTCCTGCAATCTCCGGAGTAGCATTCGGGTGTGGGAAACTTGGGCTCAGACGGTAGTGCCACAATAGTGCAAGCAGCAGCTTATCCAGTCCTTGATGCAGTGGGTGCTGAGAGCTCCTGCACTCGCTCTTCAAGCCGTGTATAGCCCTCCTGAAGGTTCTTTACGGCCTGTGTGAGGCCGGCCAGGTGCTGGCATAGGTCATCCATAGGAGAGGTTCCCTGCACAGACTCTGTCATGGCTGTCCATTACCGTCATGATCCTGACGGTGGAGTCTGATTTGTGCAGGGAATAACCTCTCTTACAATCCTGATTTTGGAGCCCCTGAAGGTGGAAGCAGGAGGCTCGGGAGTGCAGGCTGGCACGAGGGCTTGACTGATTGCAGGTTCAAGCAAGGTAAACTCCTTCAAGGCTCCTGCGGAGAGTGGTGGTGCAGGCTGGGTCAGCAACGGTCAGGCAGTAGAATCGTCAGGCACTAGCAGAATTTGTTAACAGGCAGGCAGCGTGGTACACTAGGAGACAGGCAGTAGAATGGTCATGGACAAGCCGGGGTCAGTACAGGCAGAGAGCAAGGGTAATCAGATCAAGCTGGGGTCACAGGAACGGGAAACACTCAGATTCAGATCGTTGGGGACACGAGAAACACTGTAGAAAGGACAGCACCGGTTGTCTGCTGTTATCTGGTTTAAATTGGCTGACGTCTGGGGCCAACACCGGTACGCACAGGTGCGCACCCCTGACGTATGTGCACCTGTGCACGCACCTGCCAATCGCGCACGCATATACGCGTGCGCCTGCACACAAGAGTGGCTGTTCTGCATGGATTTTCAGGCTGCGTTTCCTGACAGGAGCTGCAGCACTTTTTCCAAGACCATACAACGGTTTAGCAGAGCAGTTTTCACTTAGAACAGGCCTTGCCATGGTCCACCAAAGAAGTTGAGAGCACATGCTTAGCGTCATATCCAAAGGTTGGAAATAGACGTATGAGTGTTGCCAGCATTGCTGCAGAGGTTGAAGGGGTGGGGGGGTCAACCTGTCAGTGATCAAACTATACACCGCACACTGCATAAAATTGGTCTGCATGGCTGTTGCCCCAGAAGGAAGCCACTTCTAAAGATGATGCACAAGAAAGCCAACAAACAGTTTGCTGAAGACAAGCAGACTAAGGACATGGAATACTGGAACTATGTGCTATGGTATGATGAGACCAAAGATAAACTTATTTGGTGCAGATGGTGTCAAGCGTGTGTGGTGGCAACCAGGTGAGGAGTACAAAGACAAGTGTGTTTTGCCTACAGTCAAGCATGGTGGTGGGAGTGTCATGGTCTATGGCTGCATGAGTGCCGCCGGCATTGGGGAGCTACAGTTCATTGAGGGAACTATGAATGCCAACATGTACTGTGACATACTAAAGCAGAGCATGATCCCCTCCCTTCAGAGACTGAGCCGCAGGATAGTATTACAACATGAAAATGACCCCAAACACATCTCCAAGATGACCACTGCCTTGCTAAAAAAGCTGAGGGTAAAGGTGATGGACTGGCCAAGCATGTCTCCAGACCCCAATAGCTATATTTTATATATAATATCTCCTAGCCAGAAATATAATTTTAATATTGTTTTGCTTGCGTTTATCTATTAAGGTTCTTGCGGTAAAACCAAGGAAGCTTAGACTTCTGTAGTGTATCAATGCTTTACTAAACTGAAAAACTGCACATACAACTGTAGGATACAACACAATTCATAGCTTTCAAAATACATCTACAACATGCACAATGCCAATGATCCTTTCTAGCAAAATATAAGCATGTGCAATATGTACGCATTAAGTAAACTAAACTGTTTCTCAACTTAGGGTCGGGATGTAATGTCCTTCATGCTTGCTTAGTCCAACTCAAAATGGCTCCAAAGAGCTCCAGGTTCTCGCAGATATGTGTTGTTTCTTCTTCCTCTCAAAACAGACTTCCTTTGTCTCCACATGCTTGTGTCAAAAGACCCCAAGCCCCTCCCACCAACTTCCTGTATAAAACTTCCTGTTCTTTGCTCAGCTCCAAAACTGGTTTATTTACATATCAATGGAGGGGGGGTGCTGGCTTCCCTGGAAAACATAGGGTCTTAACATCTAACTCTATATTATTTTTAAAGTCATTAATAGCCATAGCAAAACACAAATATCCCCTGTGGCATTATAATAACCCAGGTAACAATGACATCATGATATCTCAAATTAGTACATTATATCCTTCGGCAAGCAATAATATAATACCCAATATTATATTTTTATTAAATAAAAAAATAATAATAATTGACATAATTTGGACATTTATTCTACAAAACATACAGTACATGAATAATAACACAACCATTAAATGTAATGACATCATTATATTTCCAGCCAGCAATGACAATACAATAGTCCGCAATGACATGATATCCTCCTATAACATTATAAAATTGCCCAAAAAAACACTAGTATTTTTAGCATTCTGTAAAGATTTTTTTCTTGTCCTCGTACTGCTCTGCAGAATGAATTGTACTACAATCGTAACACATTTTTTGTAGATATTTTAGTACCATTTTTGATATTGCTATCTGCAGGTTTTCTTTAGGATGGTAAGTTTAACTTTTTCTTGTTTCAGGAAGTCAAGTATATATCACCCAACCAAACATAATTAGGCAAAAGGATGCTTGAATTGATAAGTGTAAATCTTAAACCAAGCAAGAAATCTCTAATGGCTTGGAATGCTTGTGTTAATTGCTTTTCTGGCCTCCATACTGTGCACAGACAATATCCTTGAAATTTAAAACAATTGAAAGGTGTTTTTCATCTGTACAATGCTGTACATAATACCTGTGTGCAGCCACCATAAATTAGACTGGTGGCAGCACTAAATGTTAGTAATTGTCATAAATTGACAAAAAAAAAAAAAACAACTGATAATAGGTAGCACAAAAAATAACATTGTGTTAAAAAATATGTAAATCAAATAAAATAAAGCATGAGAATATAGGCCATGCAATCCTAAATAATCAATAAATCCTCTGATGTTTATCATTCAGTACTTCTCCAGATGCATGCCCATTGCCTAATGGACTGGAGCTCACCACGTCAAAAGGACCAATTGTTTAAAGGTAAGTCAAAAAGCACTTCATAATTTCTTCTCCAGAGAATGAAATTTGACTCGCTCTATGGTCTTGAATTCCATGTAGATGGATATCCTACTAACAATTCAGCATGTTCTTGTACTCTGGACTTTTTTCATGCCAAAACATGCTGGTACATCATACCGGCTACTCCCAGCACAGCCCTGTAAGTGTCTCTATGGATGGGGCTGTCAAATGTCACATGTAACGCTGCTCCTCTTCTGCTGATGAAGCAGGACTGTAGTGGAGTATGAACTACTTTTCTGGCATTTTTTACACCACCTTAGGAGTTTAAAGATATCTTAAGGACCTCTAATATCCGGGGGAGCCTTAAAGAGAACCTGTCCTAGATAACATCAAAAATGCAGATTGACCCTCTGTAAGGGGGGGTCATTTGAGTCTGGCGAGAGTGCATTCTAGCCTTACTGAGCACAAGTGGTGAAGATATGTGGATATAACATGAAGGACACTTTATCCTTTATAATATCTAGTGGTGCTGGGGGTCTGCACACCCTAAAGGCTTTCTCTTATTATTCACTTTTCACGCTTGTTTTGTTTGGCCCACTTTAGCACTGCTTATTACATTGCATATGGCACTTTGATATATGTATTTGTAAGCGCTGTACCTTTTCTACTGATTTTTAAATTCACAACAGGGGTTCCACTTATTTAAAGGGGCAGCTCCACTAATTTAAATTGTATGTATATATTATGTCCAATTTTCATTTCTTACTCACATAAGGTTTCACATGTGTATTTGTACCTTTTTCATACCTATTACTTAACACTGTTCCTGTACTAATTAGTGGCTGGGAAGGGGTAAACTTCTAGGGTTAAATGTCTGCCTCACAATATGTAATGTGTATAATGTGTGCTGCTTTTTACTAAATGTGTCTTTGTTTCTTATCCATGCTTTGCATGGATAAGAAACAGAGATTGTTCCCCCTGTACAGAGCTCCGTGTTGATTGTCAACACAAGGCTCTGGGCTGTGATTGGACACAGCCGATCAGCAGGTCCCAGCCATGAATCATTGGTTGTGACTTGCTAACAGACTCCTGCTGTGTACAATCACAGCAGGTGTCAGCAGGGTGTGCTCTAAACCTGGAAACAGGAAGCGACGTACAGGTGTGCATGGGCCGTCCGTCTGCAGTATATTATGGGTGGTAGGTCCTTAAGTGGATAAAATGCAAATATCAGGACTATGTAACATAGCATATAGAGTACAGGAGTCAATACTATATAGCATGAAGATTTCAGAAACAAGGACTATGTAACATGTAGTACAGCATAAAAAGTGCAGGGGTCAGGGCTATGTAATTACACAGCATGGCTTGCAGTGGAGTGCAGTAGTCAGGAGTTAGTGTCCCCTTATGTTGGTGGCCAGCGTGCCCTTCTACATTGGTGGTCAGCGTGTTCTCCTACACTGGTGCTCAGTATTCAGTGCCACCTTTAAATTGGTACTTGATGTTCAGTACCCGCATTCGATTGGAGGTCAGTTCTCATTGCCCTCCTTACATTGGGTCAGTGCTCAATGCCCCTCTTATATTGGTGGTCTGTACCCTGTGCCCCCATTAGATTGGTGGTTAGTGCTCAGTGCCCCCCTTAGATTGGTAGTCAGTTTTACTGCCTCCTTATATTGATAGTAAGTTCTCAGTGTTTCCCTACAATGGTGGTCAGGGTGCCCCCTTTAACCAGTGGTTACTATGCCTTCTTACACTGATGGTCAGTGCACTCCCCTACATTTGTGCTCAGTGTTCCGTGCCCCCTTTACATTGGTGCTCATGTTCAGTGTCCACCTTACATTGGTGCACAGTGCCCCTCTTAAATTGACAGTCAGTGCTTAGTGCCCCCTTACATTGGCAGTCAGTGTTTAGTGCTTTCCTACATTGGTGGACAGTACTTGGTGCCCCCTTACATTGATGGTCAGTTCTCAGTGCCCCCTTCTTTTTACTTCCTGGCTTTTTAATGGTTGTCAGGCAGAATGGGTAGAAAATATGTAGCTCCTCTATGGTAACAGAAACTGCATTAAAAATCTGACAAACATTCTAACTCTTCCATGCTCTAACAAAGAGCAAAGTGTTTTTAGTTGGGCTTTGAGGGCCGGTTCACACTGCTGCGTGCGGTCAGAACGGATGTGATTTGCACGGTACTGCAGTGCAGATCACATGCGATCTCTGTGTAATGCAAATTCAGCCATAGAGATAGTATGGCTGAATTTGCATCACAATCCGAGCAAACTTGCACAGTACCCATTTTTTCCCCAGCAGCAGAATTGGATCGCATTGGTGTTCACACCATGTGATCCATCGCCTGTGCAAGTTTTCAGTTCGCAGCGCGATATGCAAACTGATTTGGGGGTGTCATTAGCTTTCTATTGACACTCCCCGCAGTTCACATATAGCAGTGAGACATGTGATGCAGGAACCCGCAGTGGAATTGTAGGGTTCCCGCATTGCAGCAGTGTGAACCGACCCTAAAGAATGGCTTGCTAACTGTTCACTGGACAATGTGCCATACCTGTTGCATTATTGCTCTGCAGTTATCTGTCTTGATATATCAGGTGCTAAATCTGATCTGAACAATATGAGCTGTGGTAGTGAAACCACAATATAATAGCAGTGGTTATGCCTTTTCTTGTGCCTTTCAGTGTCTTTTGACTTTCCTAAATAGGCTATACTCACTCCTTTATCCCAGTGTGATAATTCATGAACCTGGTAATTGGTCAATAAACCACCAAGCACTGCATTGTGAGGAGACCAGAATAGTGTTGAGTGTCCTCCTACACCCAAAGGCACTGTACATTTCTCTGGTGGTCAGGAGGCCAAAGGGGTTGGCAATTTATGATTACATGGGAAACCTGGAGCTGGGGGGTTGGGGGGGGGGGTGGATTAAGGATTCTTAGCATCCCTATTGTAAAAAAAACTGTTAGTTTGCCCATTATTGGAAAAACACATTTAATATACCTGTAACACTACCACCATAGGAGTCTCTAGTTTCCTGGGTCCCCACTGCAGCACAGCCAGTCACATAGAATTTCCTTCACATACTCCAACGCAGAAAACAGTCCTTGCTTGTTGTTGAAGTTTTATTAGGGGGTGATAACTTGGATGGGGTAGGGAATTATGGGATGCCCAACTTGAAAAATGTCCATAACTATTTACAATGGAACACTTCCCCCCAATTTACAAAAAGTGACCTTTTACTTACTCTTGCACAAATTTGGTTTCCCAGTACAGCACCTGCTGCTCACTCTTGAGGAAACTAACAGTCTCTATAGTTAGTTCAGAAAAGGCAGGGACTCTCAGTCTCTTGACAAAGTAGTGCAGTGGGCAAACAGCATAACATTCCTTCTTCTGCTTCCCTGTGGCCACTGATCCCAGCTCAATTTGCTTGCAGTAAAATGCCAGCCCACCTGACTGCCACCAGCCATGCATGGCTGATCTTCCTCCCAGTTTTTCCAGCTGACTTTCGGCCCCAGTCCTGCCTGACTGGCACACACGCATGCAGATGTCCCAGGGCAAGGTTACATGAAGGCTTGACACTGTGCGATCTTCAAGAGAGGCCTGCTGCAGATGGCAGCCTCTCCCTTGTCTGTCCCTGCTCTGTGCTGAGCTACTCACTGTCTCTCCTTGCTCCTTCTTGCTGCCTCTCCAGCATGGAACCTTTCACCGCCTCCTGTGTCAAGATCCTTCTTGGCCAGCTTTCCTGAGCACCTGGCCTGAGGTAGCACCCAGCCTGAGGTAGCACCCCTCCTCGGCATGGGTTTCCTCAAGGGCCACTGACAGCCTCTCCTCAGCACTTCATTTCCATCTTCCACCTAACCCCCCTTGCTGGCATGGCCCATGCCTATTTATAGGGTTATCCCTGTGCCCTGCCAGACCACTTGCTGGGGATTGGCTGGGCCCCAAAAATATTCATGGAAGTTCCTCCTAACCCCCACCCTCTAGTTCTAGAAGGTCCTCCAACCTTCCAGACACCAGGGTGAGGCACCAGAGAGCTGCCAGGATTAGTCATCCGGAGCTGGCCGTGAGTAACACTGACCCAATTAAATGACTTAAGTTTTTCCTTAGGATGGAATAGTGTCTGTGTGTGTAGATAGCCACAGTAAGTCTATACAAGCGTCTTCCTCCTTACTATCTTCTTCTTCTGTGTCTGGTGGGGTAGGTTGCAACCTTATGGCTGGAGTTTGTCTAAAACAAGATTGGCCGGCGATGGTGTCTGACTGTGTTTGCAGGCATCCAGACAGCTTCACTCAGAGGTAGTAAATGATTTTGATGCCAAGTCTTCAAATGCCCTTTCCAGGACGGATTTGGTACACAGTATGGCCAGGCAATTGTTTACAGACCACATATTGCTGGGAACTCAACCAGTCAGCTATCTTATGCTTCCCAGAGGGTGCTAGGTTTCTCAGCAGCACTTTGTCTTCCAGCTGAAGATGATAAACTAAGGCTTCCCTACTGAACATGAGGGGAGTAGCCAGTTGCATCATTCTCTGTGCTATTACAGTATAAGCATGCACCACAGTGGAGATGTGCCTGCTACAATGTTGCTTCTGTCTGAAAAAAAAGTCCCCAGCATATCATGAAGAGTTTGATTAAACCTCTCTGGCTGTGGATCCCTATGAGAGTGGTATGGCGATGTTCTTGATATCTGGATTTCCAACATATCAAGAAGCTGTTCTGTTTAATGAGCCTGCTTTCAAAGTCTCTTCCTTGATCTGAGTGAAATCTCTGAGGCAGTCCATAATAAACAAAGAACTTCTCTATAAATCCTTTTGCAACTGTGACAGCTCATTGATCTTTCATAGGATAGGCTTGGGCATAACAAGTAAAGTGATCAGTCACTAACCTTGGCCATTTGTGTCAGGATTCAGGCTCAAGAAATCAATGCACACAAAATCCATGGGACCTTGACTCTGAAGATGGCCCTTTGGTGCTGTTCTGTAGGGATGCAGTGAAGGCAGGTGAAAAGGTGAAAGCTCTGGGCTGGCTTCTTCTAAAGCTTTCAGAGGGTGACTTCTGCCTCTTTTCCATCAAAACTCTCTTAGCGAAGGTCACTTAAGTCAGGTTGAAGTGAGCTAGGAATTTTTTTTTTTTTTTTACATGCATTGCCCTTCCATGTGCTCCTTGCTGCAAAGGCAAGTTATAGGTTGGGGTGGTCAATACTGGAGGCCAATACTGGAGCGTTGATTGAACTCCACTTCAGCCGAAGAAAAGCATGTTCACATAGGTCAGTCTATTCTCCCTCTATGGACTCTAGTGACTTTCGGAGTCCTTTGGTTAATAAAACTCCTTCTGAGGTCTCTTGTTCTTCCTCATCTTTTTCGGTCCACAGGAGTTCTGTAAGAGTTCATGCTGTCTTTGCAAACCCTTCCACGGACCTCCTGTAATAAACAGAATCCCAAAAAGGATCTAAGCTTGTTCACATTCCAGGGCCTGGGCCAGGGGATGATGGCTTCCAATTTCTTGTGGTCAGTGGCCACTCCCTCTGCGGAAACAACATGCTTAAGGTAAGTGACCAATGACTGATAGAAATGCCACTTCCCAAGAGATAGCTTCATCCCTTCCTCATAGAGACTTTTCAAGATTTTTTTCAGTCACTTCTCATGTTCTTCTGGAGTCTGCCCAAAGACAATAATATCATCTAGGTACATAAGCACTGCAATGAGATTCATTTCACCATCAGTTTTCTCCATCAAAAGCTGAAAGGTTGCCGGAGCCCCCAACAGTCCTTGTGGCATTTGTTTAAACTCAAAGAATCCCACTGGAAAAATGCAAGTGATTTTCTCTCTATTGTCAGGATGCATTGGGATCTGATTATACCCAATTCTCAGGCCCAGCGTTCTGAACCACTTAGCCCCAGATAGACATTATAAAGCATCTTCAAAGCAAGGGTGGTGTAATGATCTAGAATAGTTCTTTTGTTGACAGTATAATAGTTAATATGCATTCTTAAAGACCCATTCTTCTTCCTTACCACCATGATGACAGAGGCATAAGGACTTCTGGACTTTTGTATTATTGCCATCCTTTTCAGGTATGCAATCTGTTTTTTGAGAATGCCTAAGTCTGCCAATGGGGTATATCTTGACCTTTCTCGAAAATGCTTGTCTTCTTGTAGACAAATGTGATGTTGAGCACTTTTTTGCATACCCCATGTTAAACTCGTTTCCAGAAAATGTTTTCTGCCAATTTAAAATCTATGCTTTGGCCCATTCTCTCCATTCTGGTGGCAGAGTGGGATTTTTTGGACAGAGCAGATCTTTGGCTAACTCTTTAATTGCCCCACAAATAGTGTTGAGCGAACCCGGACTGTAACGTTCGGGTCCGTACCGAACTTTCGGGTGTCCGTGGCACGGACCCGGACCCGGACATTTCAAAAATCGTTCGGGCTTGCTAAAAACTTTACAGGCCCAGGCCCAGGCACGGTGCCTGTGGGCTTTCAAGCCATGCCTGGGCTTGCAATGTCAGGCCCAAGCGAGTTGTGATAAACACCCCGTTAATTTCTCAATCGGTTTCTAGACGAGACAGGTTTTTTAGGGTGAGACGGTGGTCTTACCTCTCTTACCCGGTTTCGTATCTAAAATTTAACCGTCTTTTGTAAAAGACCTTTGCTCAAATTGTACCCCATACGTTTTTTCACGAGTTGTAGTGTAAACAGATGTTCTTCTGTTCGTAAAAGCTCTTTCCAGTTCTATATGGGGTAACCGTCTGAATCCGTAAGAGTTTTTTGTCTAACGTATGGACTTT
>BLSH010214667.1:599747-618940 GCA_018402905.1 Glandirana rugosa | reverse complement strand
TTTTCCCTATCCCCATTTATTTGTAGGGCACTTGCCCTAGTTTGAAGATGATTTTAGAACAGTTATATGGCTTCTACCATTAATTAATACTTTTCAGACACAGTTTGAAGATGATCCACATTCACCTCCATTTTTGCTTTTTTTATGTTTTTATTTTTTTTTAAATATTTACAGTTATTTCCCTGTCCCCATTTTTTTGTAGGGCACTTGCCCTACCCTTACCCCCATTTTACTTCCTTTTGCAGCCCTCTAGGGCTTTCCAGGACTTTGTTACAGCCATTTTTGTGCATAAAAGTTCGGGTCCCCATTGATTTCAATGGGGTTCGTTGTCCGTGCGATCGTTCGGGTTCCGTCCGGACCCGGACTTTGTCCCGAAGTTCGGACGGACCAGCAGAACCCGAACTTCCAGAGGTTCGCTCAACTCTACCCACAAACCAAATCATGCAGTGAAAGGGTTGTGACCAAGTTTACCTGCCCTATCATCATCCAAGTCTGAAGTAAGGCCTGTAAGCACTCACGGGGCTGTAAGATCGTGTCCATCCTATCTAGCTTACATTCCTTTCCCACCACTTTACATGGGTCTTTCTGATCTTGAACCATACACTAGTACATTGCTCACAAAATGGGATGTATCCCTTCTGGGGTCTCTTCACTCTATGAAATGTGAGGGGCAAGGAGCCATCCAACTAAGTTTGTGCTGGTCCCCACTATCATGCATATCCAATTAGCCCCTGGAGGCCGGAAACACACAATAGCCAATGTTTCCGTTTCAGGCTGTCTTACCACTGATGGGCCGACCTCAAGCATCATAGAGGAGTTCCTCAGTCCCTATTCCCCAGATCTCTAAGCCTTGTAGCCTCTGAAAAACAAAGTGTTTCAGGTGTTTGTCATAAACGTTATGACAGATTAGAGTCACTTGAGCCCCAAAGTCTACAAGAGCTTTTGTACCTGAACAGGCGCTATCGGAGAAGGGACTACAAGCTTGGCAGAGATCTTGCTTGGAGGAGCAGGGACAGCTTGTCTAGTTGTTTGAACACGAACCCCTCTTTTGGTTGAATGTTGATTCTGTTGTTGTCTGGTTTGTATTTTGGTGTTCTGTAATTTCCACCTGATCTGGGGCCTGGGCCTTATGGTAATTTCGGTATGACGGTCTGAGCCTTATCTGCCCTCTATTTTGATTCTGGGGACTGGAGAAAACCCATTTAGCCAGGCACCTGGTTGGCTTTTCACCAGGGCCCTATGAAGGTTCCTGCTGGCTTCTAGCATTGGCTTTCATGCTTTGACGGACTTGGGCAGTTGCATTGGTAGTGTCATATTCTTTCTCAGTTAAAGCAGATTGTTTGACTTGGTTTCTCTGCAGAAATGCCTGATGTGACGGTTCCCTATGTCTCTCAGGAAACATAGGGAACTGTCACATCCGGGTCCTGTGAGCTACCCAATAGGCTTTACCATCTAAAACAAGGCTTGCATCGCACGCCACGGCTGGTGGCATATGTACATGCTGAATATACCTAGTGCCAGGAGACAGGCACTTTTAAATGTGAGTGTAAATTTTTCTACTCAATTAGCTTTTATACTTTATCCGGTTCAGCCCCAGTGCCGTAAATAGGCGGCGGCTGGCTTTGACCGGCTGTACCGGGACATAGCCTGGAGCTGCAGGCTATATACCGGTATCATTTTTTAGAGCGGACGGTCGGCTATCCAGGGGTAACGACTGATCCGACACGGGAGCCGCTCAGTCGTTATCCCAGGGGGCGCCTCCGCCGGCTGGAAGGAGACCTGATAGAAGCCGTAATCGTCTCCGTTCGGGTCTCCTTTGTCAAATTCCGGAAGCGACATCACGACGTCACTTCCGGTTTACTTGGCGGCTAACGGCGCCAATTTAAAAAAAAATGACAGTATTCAGAATCACCATTTTTGGCGATCTGAATACTGTGAAGTGCAAAGGAGGGATGGGGGGTCAAAAGACCTCCTCTGCACCTCTTACCTGGTAACCGATAAAAAATTTTAAAGCGTCGCCTATGGAAAATTTTAAGTACCAGATTTTGTCGCCATTCCGCGAGTGCGCAAAATTTTCAACCATGTCATGTATGGTATCTATTTACTCGGCGTAATATCCTCTTTCACAATATACAAAAAAATTGGGCTAACTTTACTGTTGTCTTATTTTTTAACTCAAAAAAGTAACATTTTTCCAAAAAAATCGCGCTTGAAAGGCCGCTGCGCAAATACTGTGTGACAAAAAGTATTGCAATGATCGCCATTTTATTCTCTAGGGTGTTTGAAGAAAAAAAAAATAATGTTTGGGGGTTCTAAGTAATTTTCTAGCAAAAAAAAACAGTTTTTAGCTAGTAACCAACAAATGTAAAAAAGAGGCCCGGTTGGTAAGTGGTTAAATAAATATACTACACTATGAGACTTTCATATGTCTCATGTGGAGTCATTTTTAATGATTCCAGTCCTGCCATGAGTCCAAAACAGAAAAGAGAGGTGCCATCAGTGGAAACAATTTGGTTTTCCAAAAGCGATATCTGACCATCCTGTAAAAAGGGGTCAAACATTTCTGGTGAGTTGCCACCTTTTCTGTTGAACACCGGTGGTGAAAAAAAGAACTAGGAACATCTGGTTATAAGAGCTACCTTCATGGTGTTGGGATAGATCACAAATATGGACACTTGTTTAATATGTCACTGAACTGCAATATATATGTGGATATTGGATTTTGATTTTGCATTTATTGATTTGTGTATGCACTGTTTTCAAGAGGTATTAGTTCAGTACAGTATGCACAGTATTTGCCCAGTTTGAGCATAGTCAGCACCAATTACCTTTATTTTCAGTACGACCAGTAATATCTAGTGAACTTTTTCACTATTTAAAGGGGCAGCGACATATAAGCTCAAAATATCAAATTTTTTCACATCACAATTTTTTTACACATAATAGAATTGGGTTGGGTGCCAACTCCCTTTGGTAGAGGCTTCAATGTAATTAGTCTGCTGCAGACTAGCCTCCAGGAAGCAGGCAGGGATTTCCCTTCTCCACTCTAACAGCACAAGGGTGTGAGAGGTGTCTTGATCCATTTTCAGGTCCAGTATGAACACTCTGTGATCACAAAGTTTCGACCAGGTATTTCAGGGAATTTCAACCACCACACTTGACTCCCGGTGGCAGTGGTGTCAGTAAGGGGGGCAGACCCAAGCTATAGCCCTGAGTGGGCCCCCAAAAAGCCACGGGTCTTGTATTGCTCATTGACAATTATTAGCTCAGAGTCCCAAGACCTAGGTTTGGGGAACTCTGGGCTATACAGGGCCGGACAGGCCTACTGGGATAGTGGGAGATTCCCCAGTAGGCCGCTTGCCTTGTGGCTGCTTTGCAAGGCCGATCCTGGGAAGGTTCACGGGCTGCTTCAGAAGGGAAGGGCAGAATGCTGCCGGATTACACAGAGCGGGGATCTTCCGCTTACCCAGCGTGGCTACAGTGTCATACGAAGTCCCGTCTCCTGGACCAGCTCCTATGATGTCACACTGGTCCAATGCCAGGACATATGATGTCCATTATAGGAGCTGGTCCAGGAGGTAGGACTTAGTGTGACAGCAGCCGCACCGGGTAAGTGGGAGATCCCCGCTCTGTGTAAACCTCTCCCCATGCACTGGCAAGGCTGCACTGATGGGCACTGGCAAGGCTGCACTAATGGGCACTGGCAAGGCGGCGCTGATGGGCACTGGTGAGGCTGAGCTGATGAGACTGCATTGATGGTCACTGATCAGACTGCATTGATGGGCTCTGATCAGGTTGCACTGATGGGCACAGGTAAAGCTGCACTGATGGGCACTGATGAGACTGCAGTGATGGGCACTGCCGAGGCTACATAGATGGGCATTTGTGAGGCTGAGCTGATGAGGCTGTATTGATGGGCACTGATGAGGCTGCATTGATGGTCACTGCTAAGACTGCATTGATGGGCTCTCATCAGGTTGCACTGATGGGCACAGGTAAGGCTGCACTGATGGGCAATGATGAGGGTGCTTTGATGGGCTCTGGTGAGGCTGCATTGATGGGCACTGGTGAGTCTGTATTGACGGGCATTGGTGAGGCTGCAGTGATGGGCACTGATCAGGCTGCATTGATGGGCACTGGTGAGGCTGCACTGATGGGCACTGGTGAGACTGCATTGATGGGCATCGGTAAGGCTGAGCTAATGAGCACTGATCAGGCTGCATTGATGGGCACTGGTGAGGCTGCATTGATGGGAACTGGTGAGGCAGCGCTGATGGGCACTGGTGAGTATAATACATTCTTCAAATGTGCTTTAAAATGCATGGTTTTCCCTTTTATGAACAAGAAAAAAATGACATTATGCTGTTGGGCTGGTATAATAATGGTATGGGGCTGGTATGAAATTATTTCCAGGGGTGTTTTTTATTCCCATTCCAACCCTGGGGCTATAGTATGCAGTTTGCCCCAGCATCAGCATCAGCGCTCACTCACCAGGCAGTTCCCAGAATGAGAATGCCAGAAATCAAATTAATAATTTATTGCAGGGGAGGGGGGACAGTTTCTCAGGTTTTAGTGTGGTCTTCATCCAGTCCTGGTTCCGGCTTCCAGGTCTGTTTTAACCACTTCAGCCCCAGAAGGATTTACCCCCTTAATGACCAGAGCATGTTTTACAATTTGGCACTGCACTGCTTTAACTGGTAATTACGTGGTCATGCAATACCCAAAAGAAATTTGTGCCCTTTTTTCCCCACAAATAGAGCTTTCTTTTGGTGGTATTTGATCACCTCTGTGTTTTTTATTTTTTGCGATATAAATGAAAAAAAAAAAAATTTTGAAAAAAAATGATATTTTCAACTTTTAATTAAAAAATTACAATAAACTCAATTTTAGTCATACATTTTTGCCAAAATGCATTCAGCCACATGTCTTGGGTAAAAAATGTCAATAAGACAAAAACACACTATATTGCCCAAATGTTTGGTGAAATATAAAAGATGATCTCATGCCGAGTGTATAGACACCAAACATTCCATGTTTTAAAAATTACGCACACCTGCGCAGCGGGGACAAACTATATACATTTTTAAAAGCCTTTAAAAGTCTTTATAGGTTACCACTTTAGATTTACAGAGGAGGTCTATTGCTAGAATTACTGGCCTCAATCTGACGTTTGCCGTGATGCCTCACATGCATGGTGCAATTGCTGTTTACATACAACACGAGACCGACGCTTGCGTTCACCTTTGTACACATGCACGGGGGGGACAGGGGTGCAATTTTTTTTTTAATTACTCATTTTGCTTTTTATTTTTTTTGTAATTATGTTTATCGTTATTACTGGGAACGTAAATATCCCTGTGATAAAAATAGGTAGTGTCGCATTTTTTTTTTTTACATTTGGGGTCTATTAGACTCTCAATCTCTCCTCAGCTCTTAAAGAATCTGACCACACCAAGATCGGTGTGATAAGATGTTTTCCCAATTTCCCAATGGCGCTGCTTATATCCAGTGAAACTGAAGTCATGTAATGCTTGTAGCTTCCAGTTTCTTAGGCCATAGAGATGATTGGAGCCATTCTAGTCTTCGATCAGCTTTATGGTCAGCTGGCAGAGCCACCGACTGCATTCTCGTGTTCCTCGGTGGGACAGGAGAGCCTGGGAAAACCACTCAAAGAACAGCAACATACTAGTATGTCGTTGGTTGTAGTTGGGCATATGTTGTAATGTTCTTTTTTTTCATGCAGCCTGTGGGTTAAATGAAAAAAAAAAAAAAGGATCAATCAGTGGGTATGCCCACCGTTAGAAAACCACCCTTCATCCACCCACTTCTAATGATGGGCATAGCGCTATTCTAAAAATATATACTGGAGCATAGGGGCAATCCACCCCAATTTCCCCCCACTGCTCCGGTATATATGCTTTTTTTTTAACTGTGGTGGTGAAATCACCTCCAACAACACTGGAGCTGCTGCTTTACGTATGGTGGGAGCAAACGCTGTTGCTGTCACCATGAATAAATCAGTGCTGCAGCTGAATGGCGTACCTGAAAAGCAAAAACCGATTAATAAAACACAGTAAACAGTACCATAAAAAAACACAGTAACAATAAAACAATACAGGTAAGCATTAACATGTAAAAAAAAAAAAAATACATACCTGTAAAGAAAACATGATAAAAAACAGTAACAAAACATTACAGGTATGCATAAAAAAAAATAACAATAGAGAGAGAACAATAGAGAGAGAATAGAGAGAAAATAGAGAGCAAAAAACAAGAAACTTACAACTGTTTTTGTTTTTTTATTTTATATATTTTTTGGTTTTTATAACATTTTTTATTTTTTGTGGTTTCTAATTTTTTTCTATTTTTTATTTTTGGTACTTTTTTTTTTAAACAACAACAATGGTTGCAGGTTAGGATCTCTCAAAATGCGGTGACGTGACATTTTGGAGACCCTCTGACAGTGTGCCCTATTCCTGTGAAGTGCTGTACCCTACGCTAATACTCAACTAGTGTATGGTAGCGCTGGAAACAGTCACCGATGCAAAGACCAGCCTGGTCAGGACATGAGGGACAATAATAACGGGTGTCACGCCTGTATCCGCGCCGTCTACAGACATGACATCTCTTTTGGTGGGGTTACCAGGAATGGCATGCAGAAAATACTGCTCATTCAGCCGGTTTACTGCTTTAGATTAGAAAGTTGAGGTGCAGCACCATTTGGAAACAGAAGGACTGTGACGATTTCTTCCTGGAAATTAAGGAAGGATCCAGTCAGTCCTGATGCTTTGTATAGCACATAAGCGTTCAACAAAACCAATTGGAATAGGTATACAGACACTTTTTTGTACCAACGTCTGGCCTTATGGGCAATTAGTTATGGCTCCAACAACTGGTCGTTGAGGTCTACCCCTCCCATATTTAGGTTATATTCATGGACACAGAGGGGCTTCTCCACAACACCAGTCGCTGTTGGAATTTGTACTGCCATGTCTGCGTGAAGGGAGGAAAGAACGAAAACATTCTTTGTACCCCCCACTTCACCGTGAGCAAGTTACCACTTTTCAAGCAGGCTCCCCCCCATCTAAGTTGCGATTCTACCAGCTGTTGGGGAAAGATCCGGCCATTAGGTTGTGTGATGCCACGTGCGTCAATTCCATGATCAAAGAGGTGACTAAAAAGTGGCACGCTTGAGTAATATTTGTCCACGTACAAGTGGTACCCCTTTCCGAATAAGGGTGACACCAAGTCCCACACATTCTTGCCAGCGCTCCCTATGTAGTCTGTGCATCCTTGGGACTCCACGTGACTATCTTTTCCCTTGTAAACCATAAAACTATATGTATAGCCTGTGGCCCTGTCACAGAGCTTTTTCATCTTGACCCCGTATCTGGCACGCTTGCTGGGGAGGTACTGTTTGAAAGCAAGACGGCCAGAAAACTTTATCAGGACTCATCTCTGCAGACAACTTGGTCAGGAATAAACAAGGCTGCAAATTGTTGGTGGAAGTGGTTTACGAGGTGCCGAATTGTGTGGAGCCGATTAAATTCAGGGTCACCCCCAGTTGAACAGAGTTCATTGTTGTTGAAGGGCATGAAACACAGGATCTGCTCGTATTGTGCCCTGGTCATGGAAGCAGAGAACACGGGCATATGGTGAATTGGGTCAGTGGACCAATATGACTGCAACTCAGATATTGTAGTTATGCCCATGAGGAGGGAAAGGCCCAGAAAGGTCTCAAATTCGGAAACCGTAATAGGTTTCCATTCTCTGGCATGTGACATTTGGGGATTAGCGGTGATTAATTGACCAGCATACAAATTGCTTTGGTCCACAATAGGTCTATAGAGATCTTTGGTTAAAAACAGCGAATAAAAGTCAATGGCCATAAAATCAACTGTTTCCACCTGAATTCTGGGTTGGTCAGTGAATGAGGAAAGTACGGGTGCTGAATCGGTGGTGGGTTGCCAATCAGGGTTAGCAAGTTCAGTGGGAAGGGAACTTAGGTGTTTGTCTTTTTCTTCGTGGCTGCGGGACACTACTTGTGCTAGCCACACCAGCTTGAACTGCACTTATGGGACTTGCCATGTCACCAAGTGTTACTGCAGTGCTGGTTATACGACCAGGGTGAACTAGACCACTGGTGCTTGCCAGTTCACCAGAAGAATGAGCGGCGTTGTTACTGGCTCCCTGCTCCATAAGAGAGCCCTGCGGTTCTTGCACCTCAACAACAGCAGAACGGGGTCGGGTACGCCTGACCTTAGCAGGGACCACAACTCCATCATCAGAGCTATCTGTCAGGGTGCCGCTGCTCTCTACAGGTTCGTATGCTGAGCCTGAATCTGACAGTGGAGCTTCCCCATCACTCTCGTCTGTCATGCTCAGCATCATGTAGGCCTCTTCACTAGTGTACCTCAGATTGGACATATTGGGCTCTAAATTTATAGGTACACCAGTGTGACTCACAGGCAAAAAAGCGCATCTGGTTGTCACAGCCTGCTTTAATCTCTACCAAAATCACTGTCAGCATTCGCGGGGATCAGGCGTGAACTCTGCAAACACTGCAGATATGTGTGTTGTGTTTTGTAAGTGTTAGTAATCTATTAGATACTGCACTTCGGTGGGCTGGGCTGGGCGGAGGGGCTAAACGCAGGTTCTAGCAGGTATCTGGGCTTATCCTGTTAATGCTGTCTTTTTTAGAACAGTAAACTAGTGGGGATGCTAATATACATCTGATCAGATCACAGATATTGATCTGTTCAGATAATATACTACTAACTCACCTATCTAGTGTATGTGTGCACGTGTCAGAGTACCTGACTAATCTGACCCTGCCTAGTATTTACGCTGACCCTAACTTAGTCTAAAACATAACTGAGGTCACCGCTGGGTGATCAGGGGGTTAAAACCTATATAAGGTATATAATATACCGGCGGGTACCCTGATAAAAAAAAACAACCTAAGTAGCGTCACCCCTGACACTTATACGATGATCACAGGTGACAGGGGGCAATCAAGGGGTTAAAAACTTTATTAGTGGGAGTAAGGGACATCTGTACCTACCTGGGCCTACTACTACCCACCCTAACACTGATTAGTGTCGCAAGTGACACGTACAGTGATGAGTGAATCATCTGATCGCTGCACTATATGACACAGTGACAGGGGGTGAAGGAGTGAAGGGGTTAACTGGGGGGGAGGATCAGGGGGGTGAAATGTGTGCCTACGTGTACTGGTGTGCATACATGTACTGGTGTCAGTGGACTGTTGTGCAACTCATGGTTAGATGTCTCCTCTCCCTCTCTGGAACCGAAAAGGGCTTCAGGAGGGAAGGTGACATCACTTCCTTTGACTCTGTTTACATTACAGAGGCACAGGAGACATTTCCTATGGCAAGACCGATCAGCAGGTCCAGACCAACATTCCTTGGCCTGTGCCTGTAGATTGCTCGGGTTCTGAAACGAACCCGAACGTTGCGCCCCCTAGCCGCGAGCGCCTTCTATAAACGGCGTTCTGCGTACAGCTGCCACTTTGCAGCAGTAAATGTACGCAAGGCGGTCTGCAACTGGTTAAAGCCCACCCCTCCGCATCTGCTGTGCTGTGGTCCACTGCCCACAGGACAGCACAGCAACAGGCAGCAGCAGCACACACTCTACAGCCAGCTCAAGTGAGCCCTCAGTCCAGACTCAGTGTACTTTCACTGAGGCCCACCGAACAGCACTGGAACAGGCCATAGTTCAGCCCAGCCAGGCAGCAACCAGCAAGTGAGCCTAACCCCCCCCCCCCATGATGCCGGGCTTGGGTTGGACTTACTTTAAAATGTGGGAGGGATTATCAAATTTAAGCAACACCCCTGAGTGAAGCTAACCCAATTTTAACTGATGCAAACAGGGGGGAGTAAGAAAGAGCTGCACACAGCCAGCAGAGCACCCGGCTACACATGCTCACAAAATAAAATAAAATTGACAATTCAAGAATACACTGCCTACATACAGGTTCACTTTAAATTGTCTCTAATCTACAGCAAAGTAAGGACAAAGACTGGTTCATGGGAAAAGTTTCAACTGGAATGATAAGTGAACAAAGTTATTAAATTGCTGGCATGGCTGACTGCCTGGCCAACCCATGTTATAGGCCACACAAAAACATTTTTAGCGATGTTGTATTAGCATTTCCCAAATGTAGCTGTCTTTGCTGCTGACTCCCCCTCCCCCTTTCCCCAAGAAAGCATTCAGAAATAGCGCTCTGCCTCTACGCCCCTGCCAACCTGTCTTATCACTGACATTATTTAATGATGTTATGAAAAAAGCCATCGTCTGCTAACATCAGCTTTCAGTGTGGCAAGTAGTTCTCTTCTAGTGTTCTATCCCATTCTGGAGCTTAGTGTATACATTACTCTCCAGTAAGGTGACCACATTTTTAAAAGGAAATCCGGGGACATTTTTTTTTTTTTATTGGCAAATGCTAAACTATTTATAAGCATATTTTCCTCAAATGATATATGCAGTGTATGTGGTATGTGTTTATGGAATGATTATATGATATATACGTTATTTTTCACATTTCGTCCATGAGATAAAAAAAAAGATACTTAGAATTTTTTGGGATATGACTACCAAATGTTAAGAAGATAAGATAGAGGTAAAACTTTTGAATGCATGTTTTGTATGTTATTCTTACCAAAGAAGCGCAGAGGTGCACTATATACAGAGTGTAGAGTTCAGGAGTGTGCTATGTGCAGAGTTCAGGGGTGCACTACGTACAGCGAATAGGGTGTGCTATGTACAGAGTTCAGGGGTGCACTATGTACAGAGTCCAGGGGTGCGTGATGTACAGACTGCAGAGTTCAGGGGTGCACAATGTTACAGAGTTCAGGGGTGCTCTATGTACAGAGTTCAGGGTTGTGCTATGTACAGAGTTAAGGGGCACGCGATGTACAGAGTGCAGAGTCCAGGGGTGCGTGATGTACAGAGTGCAGAGTTCAGGGGTGCACAACGTTACAGAGTGCAGAGTTCAGGCGTATGCAACATTAAGAGTGCAGAGTTCAATATTGCGCTATGTATACAATGCAGAGATCAGGAGTGTGCTACGTATACAGTGCAGAGATCAGAAATGCACTACGTACACAGTGCAGAGATCAGGAGTGCGCTATGTATACAGTGTAGAGATCAGGAATGCGCTATGCACACAATGCAGAGATCAGGAGTACGCACGTACACAGTGCAGAGAATAGGAATGTGCTACGTACACAGTGCAGAGATCAGGAGTGAGTTACGTACACAGTGCAGAGATCATGAGTGCGCTATGTACCACAGTGCAGAGATCAAGAGTGTGCTACATACACAGTGCAGAGATCAGAAGTGTGCTACATAAAGAGTTCACGGGCACGCTATATAAACAGTGCAGAGTTCAGGAGTGTGCATTTAGGCATACATTACATAGAGTGCAGTGTTGCGAATTAGCTCATTCTCTTGAAATATTGTGTAGCCAATGGCCCCCTTAGGGGTGGCTGGTTGATGTCGTCCATCTGTCAGTCTGCCCTCAATCACACATTTTTCCTTTCATCTGGATTCATGGAAAAGGCCGGTACTTTGTTTTTTGTTGTTTGTTAGGGGAATAAACTTGGATGGGGTAGGGGCGACTGTGGGATGCCGAGTAGATCAAGAAACAGGACCGTCTATATACACCTCCGTATATACACTCCTTCTTCCTCCAGCACTGACACTTGCTGAACGTTACATTCCTTCACTTCTCTTCAGCACTAACACTTGCTGAACGTTACACTCCTCACGGTGAGGCCTGAAGGGATACTTATCGGACCTCCATTACCTCATCCTCCACCCTAGCTAGCACATGGTGAAGCCTGCATTCCTTGATGGCAGGGCCTCTGGACCGCCTATTACAGGCAAGGGCTACGGGCCCTCAAAGTGTAGCTGAGTACAAATGTGCTAGCGGGGTTTGATAGACTACTGCTCCCAGCCCATCCTCTTCCAGGCCACCTCAGCCCTCCTGGCTGCTCCTGCCTACTTCACTGCCCAGTGACACTGCTCCCCTGACTGGCTCCTTTGACCTCCACAGACTGTCCACTGTATCCTCCCAGCCTGCTCCAGTCCTCTTCTCCAGCTTCCAGGTATGTCACTCACTGACACCAGTGGATCCTTTAAAGAGTCTTTTCCTGTGGCCTCTCTGTTGCTCTCCTGCTCTCTTGTGCTGCTCCAGGATCTCTCTCTCTTCCTGGCTGCACCTGAGCTCACAGGCCTCAAGGTAACCCCCCCGGCTATATCTCCGCTCTTCCATCCGACACTCTCCTCCCCCAGATCACAGTATTTAACCACTTCCATACCGAGCCTGTTTTTTTGGGTTCGGTGTTTACAAGCTAAAAACTGTTTTTTTGCTATAAAATTACTTAGAACCCCCAAACATTATATATATATTTTTTCTAACACCCTAGAGAATAAAATGGCGGTCATTGCAAAACTTTATGTCACACCGTATTTGCGCAGCGGTCTTCCAAGCTTGCTTTTTTTTAATAAATTCAGTTTTTTTAGTTAAAAAATAAGAAAACAGTAACGTTAGGCCATTTTTTTTCCATATTGTAAAAGATAATGTTACGCCGAGTAAAATGATACCCAACATGTCATGCTTCAAAATTGCATCCGCTCGCGGAATGGTGACAAACTTTGCAACTTAAAAATCTCCGATTGGCAACGTTTAAAATATTCTACAGGTTAGCAGATTTGAGTTACAGAGGAGGTCTAGTGCTAGTATTATTGCCTTCGCTCTAACGATCGTAGCGAAACCTCACATGTGTGGTTTGAACACCGTTTTCATATGTGTTCGCTTCTGCGCGCAGCTCGTGGGGAGGGGCGCTTTAATTTTTTTTTTTAATTATTTATTTTACTTTTTATTTTTACACTGTTCTTTTTTTAAAAAACAATTGATCACTTTTATTCCTATTACAAGAAATGTTAACATTCCTTGTAATAGAAAAAAAACACGCCAGGACCTCTTAAATATGAGATCTGTGGTCAAAAAGACCTCAGATCTCATATTTACAGTAAGATAAAAAAAAAATATATATATTTGAAAAAAATACCAGTTCAGAAAAAAAAAGGGCCCTTTAAGACCGTTGGGCGGAAGTGACTTCTGACATCATTTCTGCCCTGCCGTATTATGAAGCTGAGTGAGAGGACATGGACACAGAGGGGACAGATCCGATCATCTCCGCCACTGCCGGGGGGTCCGGTAAGCAGTGGAGATGATGGGAAAGCGGCGGGAGGGGGGGGCATCTTTCCCGCCGCTGATAATAGTGATCTTGTGGCGAATCCACTTCTAAGACCACTTTTATCAAACACAGAATCGCCAGAAGAAAAAAAACAATATCTGAATGGTGCCTATAGCTGCAGGCACCATTGAGATATCACCACTCAAAGGCAGGACGTCAATAGACGTCCACCTAAAGAGAAGTTGGTTAAGGAGACCTGCCCCCTGCCAATCCAAGTTTGGGATTGGTCAGGGCTCCTTAATATACCTCAGAAAGTCCCACCCCCTTTTCCATCCCCCTTTCAAGGGCCTCCGGGAAACAAGGGAGAGGGGTAACAAAGGGGTGTTCCTTCCTGCAGTCTCCAGCTCTTCCTGGGCCACTCCTCTGCCCAGATCAAAACATTCAAGCCTACACAACAGTCAGGCCTAACTGAATTTGCTTCTCCTGACAAAGATTTATCACCTAAGCACCTATTCACTATGGGGACGCTACAATTGCATTTGGTGATGGTACTGATCACCAAACTCAATATGGGATATAATTTACACTAACATGAGAAGTGTTCACATTACTTTTATTGAGATTATCCCGAGTTGAGCAAACTTCTGGTAGTCCGGGTTCTGCTGGTTCGGCCGAACTTCGGGACAAAGTCCGGGTTCGGGTCCGGACAGAACCCAAACTTTGTCCCGGACCCCGAACCCCATTGAAATCAATGGGGACCGGAACTTTTACGTACAAAAATGGCTGTAAAAAAGTCCTGGAAAGTCCTAGAGGTCTGCAAAAGGAAGAAAATGGGGGTAAGGGTGGGACATGTGCCCTACAAAGAAATGGGGACAGGGAAATAACTAAAAGCATTTTTAAAAAAATAATTTCATAAAAAAGTCAAAAATGGAGGTGGATGTGGACCATCTTCAAACTGTGTCTGAAAAGTATTAATTAACGGTAGAAGGCATATCACTGTTCTAAAATCATCTTCAAACTGTGTCAAAAAAGTATAAATAAGCCGGGAGAACCCATATCACTGTTCTGCAAACATCTGGAAAATGTGTGTAACACTAAATAAAACCGGGAGAAGCCATACTACTGTTCTGCAAACATCTGGAAACTGTGTGTAACACTTTAACTAAAACCGGGAGAAATCATACTACTGTTCTGCAAACATCTGGAAACTGTGTGTAACACTTTAACTAAAACCGGGGCAAACTGAACTACTGTTCTGCAAACATCTGGAAACTGTGTGTAACACTTTAACTAAAACCGGGCGAACCCATATCACTGTTCTGCAAACATCTGGAAACTGTGTGTGGCACTTTAACTAAAACCGGGTCAAACTGTTCTGCAAACATCTGGAAACTGTATGTAGCACTTTAACTAAAACCGGGTGAACCCATATCACTGTTCTGCAAACATCTGGAAACCCCCATTTTCCTTCCTTTTGCAGACCTCTAGGACTTTCCTGGACTTTTTTACAGCAATTTTCAGAACTTTTAGTAAAATTACCAGAACCCCGGACCCGAACCCAGACTTTTTTTGAAAAGTCTGGGTTCGGGTCCTGGTCCCGGACACCCCAAAGTTCGGTACGGACCCAAACTTTACAGTCCGGGTTCGCTCAACACTAGTTGTGGCCAAAAAGCTCAATTTTGGTCTCATCACTCCAAATGATTTTGTGCCAGAAGGTTTGAGGCTTGTCTCTATGCTGTTTGGCGTATTGTAAGCAGGATACTCTGTGGCATTTGCGTAGGGATGGCTTTCTTCTGGCGACTCTACCATGCAGCCCATCTTTCTTCAAGTGCCTCCTTATTGTGCATCTTGAAACAGCCACACCACATGTTTCAGAGAGTCCTGAAGTCATTTTTTGATGTTTCTTTGCATCACAAACAATTTTCCTGGCAGCTGTGGCTGAAACCTTAGTTGGTCTACCTGACCGTGGTTTGGTTTCAAAAGGACCCCTCATTTTCCACTTCTTGATTAGAGGTTGAACACTGCTGATTGGCATTCTACATCTTTATATCATATCTTTTTATATACCTTTCCTGTTTAATACAGTTCAACTACCTTTTCCCGCAGATCCTTTGACAATTATTTTGCTTTCCCCATGACTCAGAATCCAGAAACGTCAGTGCAGCACTGGATGGAAGATGCAAGGGTCTGTCAGGAGTCCAGAAACTCACTGACCTTTTATACACACACACTAATTACAAATCAACAGATCACAGGTGAGGATGGTTACCTTTAATAGCCATTCAAACCCCTTTGTGTCAGCTTGTGTGCATGTTATCAGGCCAAAATCCCCAGGGTATGTAAACTTTTGATCAGGGTCATTCGGGTAGTTTCTGTTGTCACAGTTGAACACAGTTGTATTCTGTATGGGTTGTATGAGAATTAGTTTTATAGCCAATATTAAATGAGAGCAATGGCAGATATTTTTGAAGCCTGCCAAAAGTCTCAGTCCAACAATGTTCACTGCACTAAAGGGCAAGGAGTCCATTGGGAGAGTGTTGAAGGCCAATGTCAGTGATGGTCTGCTTCTGTGTCCAGTGCCTATAGAGACCAAGCAGAAATGTTCACATTGGCTTTGGTACCATAGGATCTTATCTGTGGTCATCTATAGTTATCTAAACTTGACTATGGACACCATATATGTATGTAATGTAATATGTATTTGAAACCTCCTTACAGGGTTATATACTGCTAACTTATTTATTTATGACTGCTAAGGGTACATTCTGTAGGAGATGTTAAGGAAGATTTTCATTTATAAACTTAAAACCAAGGTCATTTAAATTATGTCAGGTAGGGTGTTCAAATTATTTTACAATACCTTATACTGAAAGCTCCAGAAGTTACCCTTCCCAAATAATAAACTGTATACTTTACATCATATTCTAAATATTTTTGGTAAAAAACACATAACTGCACACAATTCATTGATTTGAATAAAGTTTATTGATTAGAGAATAAAGTTAGAGTTAAGAGTAGTGTGGCACATGGAAATGCAAGGAGATGTAAGAAAATCAGAAAAAAATCATTAATTTAATATTATATTTTTTTTCATTCATGCTGTCCTATTGTCTATGTTTGAAGTCCAAAATGCACCTAGAAAATAAATTAAATTAAATTAACCACATAAATATATAAATATAATGCATTCAGTACTGCAGCATTAAGAATCTCTTATCTACACATAAAAACATGACAAGAGTTTACAGATTTAAAGATGTGACTCTGGGAAGTGTTTTGATCAGTAATTACCTGAAATCCAATGCATTGAAAAGCAGAGGTCTTGTTAGGCCTGATTCACACCTATGCATTTTTTAGTGCGTTTTCAGCTTTGCAGAAGCTCACTACAGTCCATTTAACATGGTTTCCTAGAGGTCATGTTCACATTTTATGGAAAAGGTCAGTGACTTTTTCTGGTTTTTGGTTCCATAGACTTCAATGATTCAAAAATGTGTATTGAAAAACACAAAATGCACCTGGAATATGCAATGAGCAACCTGCATAGGTGTGAACCAGGCCTTAACAATATAGTTTGTATAATAGAACCTCTTAGTCCTATATCATTGAATCTTTTCATATAAGATATTATTGAAATATTTGCTCCTCTGGCAATTTATGAATTTTAAATTTAAAACCCTCTTCATTATCACTCTCCCAAAAACCTGGTGCACTGTTACTTTATGATTCCATTGCAATAAATGTCTTCTCTGAAAAGACAGTGAAGGCTGAAAATCAAAGCAATTGTGTGGCAAGCTGACAATTTAGTTCAGTTCTCCAGCCTATCGATCCAGTAAATGATGAAAGCAATGACATTTATGCATTTTGTTACAGAAGGTGGTGTTGGTGGCCACAGGTGTGATGGTGTCTGATGTGTTGTGTGCTGAAGCTTATAAAAGACTGAAAATCTCTATGGCCATTGGCATCACTGATGGGGATCCAAGAAGAAAATCATGGATAATCTCCTCCATCCTCTATCCACCTCTGCTCTACTCAGTCTGTGCTGTGGTTCTCCTATTCTGACCACCACTTACTCATCACCAGATTTTTGTCAGTTCTATATCTTAGGCATCTAGCAGGTCTTTCTGCCTCTCCTTTCGTTTCTTTTATCATATAAGTTGCTGTACACGCTTCTCTTCCCTTCACCCCCAGAAGTCTCCTTCTCCTCCGTACCATAAGACATTTCCCAGCCATTATTCATTTTCTCATCATTTGCAATAGACAAGAAAAAAGCCATGCACTGCCAAATGACAATCAACTAAAAAAGAGCTGCTGCAAGCACCCCAATGTGTTTCTACACTTCAAATAAAACAACAGAAAAGTATGCTATGCTACTCCCTATGGAAAAAAAGTGATAATAAACACACTACAGAGGTAGTGCCCCCCAGTGAAATAAATAAAATCAATAATAATCCTCACAGGTAGATGTGTAGACTAAATAAAATAACAAATTGACCAACAATCAACCTTTCATGCAAAAATAGGTAAAAAACATACAAATATATAACAAAGAGGTGTAAAAACAAATGCAAAAGAATGCAAAATGAGAATAAGGAAAGAAAGGATAAGTGATATACCCGTGTGTATCTAAACACTAATAAGTGCATATAAAATTACAATAAACATTCTCCAGGGGTGCCAACACCTAATAGCAAAAAATGCTTTTGCTTTTACCATTTTTGCTATTAGGTGTTGGCACCTAACAACAAAAGCTAGTGTCAGGCTGGAACTCAGATGGTCGGGAGAAATACCAGAAATCAACAATATAGATCATTAATACTAAATCAGACATCTAAGCTAAATATGTCATTTTAAATAAAAACAGTTGTTTGCACAAAGTTAATGCATTGCTAACTTCATACAAATACCAGTAACATTTCATATTTGAAACCATGAAAATTATACTGTGCTCACTCTGTGAAACCAGATAAATAAATAAATAAATAGTATTGACCAATTTATAATTCATATAAACAGTGTAAATGGTGCAAATATGTGCAAAGATAGTCCAAAACAGTTCATATATGAGCCTTAGCACTGCAGCAATCAAAAGTGACCTAGTGCAACACAGTTCATGATGGTGACAACGCCTCCACAAATATATGACAGAAAGTGACAGGTCCCAGAAAAATACCAGGGTGTCTCCACACAAATGCTTTTAGTGATCCTCTCCACCAGCGGCGGCTGATGTATGAGGGGCGCTTGGGCGCCGCCTCCCCGCCGGCTAAAGAAGAAGAAAAAAAAAGTCAGCCCCGCCCCCCTGCAGGTGGCGCCGGTGCATTGACTTTTTTTTTTTCGGCTCCTTGGCTGTCACATGACAGCCAAGTAGTGAGCCTATTGGTCAGCCATTAAAAGCTATGTGGGTGCGCTGAACAGCCGCACACGCATAGCATGATTGGCTGCCCTGAGCCTCCGCTCAGTGTGATTGGATGCGGTGGCCGGGGGCGGGTCACTGTAGCAGCGGACGTGACTCCCGCTCCACAGAGACCATGACTGCCCGGGGACCGACGAGGGGGGACAGCACGCTCTCTGCTTGCTGAATCTCTGCAGACTAAGCGCACTCTCCGCATGCCGAATCTCTGCAACAATCCTGCTATTGGATGGGGTAAGTGCGGGGGGAATCTTTGCAGTGTACCCCACCTGTGTCACTGGCTGCAAACTGCCCCACCTGTGTCACTGGCTGAAAACTGCCCCACCTGTGTCACTGGCTACAAACTGCCCCCACCTGTGTCACTGGCTGCATAACTGCCCCCACCTGTGTTCGCACGACAGGGGGGAGCAGCCAGGGGCCCGTCAGTACCAGAGACACCTCGCCCTCAGTGCAGGCGACGATGTCACTGGGCGGGGGCCGGTGGCGTAGGTTAGTGTGACTCGCCTCCGAGTCCCGTCGGTTAGTACGATACGCACACGCCGACAAGTCGCGTGGGTGTA
>BLSH010214667.1:554560-573941 GCA_018402905.1 Glandirana rugosa | reverse complement strand
ATGTGGGGGAGCAGTGTGTCAGGTGGGGGAGCAATGTGTCAGGTGGGGGTGCAGTGTGACAGGTGGGGGAGCAGTGTGACAGGCGGGGGAGCAGTGTGTCAGGTGGGGGAGCAGTGTGACAGGTGGAGGAGCAGTGTATCAGGTGGGGGAGCAGTGTGACAGGTGGGGGAGCAGTGTGTGTGGGGGAGCAGTGTGATAGGCGGAGGAGCAGTGTGACAGGTGGGGGAGCAGTGTGTCGGGGGGGCAGTGTGACCAGTAACATATAACACACAGCACACACCATGCACAGCAGCACCCAGCTCACCCCACGTCACACACACAGCTCTCCATGCACCAGTCTCACCTTCCCACAGCAGTCGCAGCACAGCTCGCCCTCCACCTCCTCATGGCTCAGCCTCCTTTTTTCTTGTCTTGGGTGTCCCTCTGGGGCAGGCAGGCCCCACAGTACCGCCACCAGCAGCTTCTTCCCCACCTCCTCCTGTTCCACCACTATACCCATAGCCGAGCTCAGTGTGAGGAAACCCAGAAGTAGCGTGGAGCTGCATGTGTAGCTGGACTGGGCGCTAAGAGAGGAGGGGGGCAGGGAGGGGCCGCACACCTCATACCGCCCAGGCTTGATGCTGTGTGCCGGTACATGACACCGGTTAACAGCTGGGTCTCGCACTAGGGTGGTGGCCATACTAGTAGGGAAACCAGTGGCTGTGGCTGCGCCACCTAGGCAGCAGTGCTCCCTAGGCGGTTGCCTATTATGCCCTGTGGGAGCGCTGGTCCTGCATGTAGCTAATTTTCAGGTATTCAGCAGCCGCAGGCTGCAGAATACAATAGCCAGCAGGGTAAATTCCTTGATTCATGCTGTTTAGTGTGGATAGAACAATCTACTAGGTTTCAGTCATTGAGTGTATGGGTACCATCACCTCTCATTTAGTGCCAACTTACTGGATCCTCAATGTTGCTGTTCCTGTACAGTTTGTGTCATTAGTTGACCATTTTACTTACAGATTACAGACTACAGCAAAAAAACTATTGTGTTTTTCTAGCCATTGTGTAAAGGTGAAGATTGAGTACAGTGTTTTTTTTTTGTTTTTTTCTTTAGCCGTTCTGCCTTTGGCATGTTTGAGAACAGGCATCAATAAATAGCGGACCACGGTCTAGACCGAATGACGGTCTTATCAGGACTGCAGCTCTGACACTTAGCAGTCAGATTGTCCTTTCCAAAGTGAGATCCTCCTTCCCCCGCTGCCACCACAGCATTCATTTTAAAGGGGTTGTAAAGTCTTGTTTTTTTTTTTAAATTTAACCTCTTAAGGACCGGAAGGATTTCCAGCTTTAGGACCGGAGCCCTTTTTGCGATTCGGTGCTGCGTCGCTTTAACTGACAATTGCGCGGTCGTGCGACGTTGTACCCAAACGAAATTTGCGTCCTTTTTTCCCCACAAACAGAGCTTTCTTTTGGTGGTATTTGATCACCTCTGCGTCATTTCTGATCGCCGCTATAAACAAAAGAAGAGCGACAATTTTGAAAAAAAACCCCACATTTCTTACTTTTTGATAAAATACAAATCCAAAAAAAAAATATAAAAAAACATTTTTTTTCACCGTTTTTGGCCGATTTATATTCTTCCTCATATTTGCGATAAAAAAAATCGCAATCGGCGTTTATTGATTGGTTTGCGCAAAAGTGGTCGCGCTTACGGATGATGAGAATTCATTTTTGGGGTTTTTATTTTTTTTTTATTTTTTACTAATAATGGCGGCGATCTGCGATTTTTTGCGGTACTGCGATATTTCAGCGGACATGTCGGACCATTTTGACACTTTTTTGGGACCATTGGCATTTATACAGCGATCAGTGCTATAAAAATGCACTGATTACTGTGTAAATGCCATTGGCAGTGAAGGGGTTAACCTGCAGGGGGCGTGCTAAGGGTTAACTATGTTCCCTGGGCGTGTTCTAACTGTAGGGGGGCTTGCCTATCTGGGGAAGGGAAGTGGTCACAGCCTTCACGTAAAAGAAGGCTGTGATCACAGCCCTTCCCCCTCACACAGAGCGGAGGTCCGTGTTTACTTACACGGACCTCCGCTCCTTCACTCCGGGGGGGGCATCGCGGGTGGCCGGCGGCAATCGAAGCCGCCGCACCCGCTCCCTGGCCCCCCCGGACACAGTGAGCGCGCCTCCGGCGGCGCGCGCGCGCTCACTGTGCGCGATCTGGCAGCCGCCGTCGTATGACGGCGGTTTGCCTTACAGAGCCACTTTGCCGCCGTCAGATGCCGATCGGCGGTCGGCAAGTGGTTAATAACAAACATGTCATACTTACCTCCTGGTGGCCCCGATTCTCCTCTTCTGGGGTCCCTCAGTGGCACTCCCTGCTCCTCCTCTTCTCGAGTGCCCGTTGGAGAGCCACTTTCCCTCGGGGCACTCGTGGGGGCGCGCGCATGTGTCCTGCTGCTGTGCCCATTCACATAGACATCAGGACTCGTCCTCGCCTCACGGCTCCCACATCATTGGATTTTATTGACAGCAGCAGGAGCCAATGGATGTGCTGCTATCAATATATCCAATCAGAAGCCGAAACAGTGGCTAGCGCTGGTGTGCTCGGATCTGTCACTGGAAAGGCCCAGTTTCAGGTAAATAAAAGGGGGGCTGCTGAATCACAGGAGGATTTTCACCTTAATGCATAGAATGCATTAAGGTGAAAATCCTTGAGAGTTTTCAACCCCTTTAACAGCAGGTAGAAAGCACCGCATGTCTGGACAGAGGGCAGGAGCTGCCCAACTTTTCCAGTTGACAAGCCGGTGATTTGTTGCGGGGTAGTTCTAGCAACTAATCACATGCCTGTTAACATGTAAAGGGCATGGACAGCTCCCATCCTCTGTTTGAACATGCCATGCCTTCTGCCTTCTACTTGCTGTGTAAGGCAGGATTGGTATGTTTGGAGAAGGGTTGTGATTGGCAGGGGGAAATATGACGTAAGAGAGGGAATGTTCATATAAAGAGGACTGGGTTGCAAGGGAGAATGGGGGAGTTGTGAAAAGGACCAATATACAAGGGGATGTGAGGGGGAAGGGGGGCTGTGAAGGGGACCAGTATACAAGAAGGTGGGCTGTGAAGAGGACCAGTTTACAAGGAAGGGGGGCTGTGAAGGGGAATATGATGCAAGTAAGGGGGGCCATGAAGGCACTGGGGTGAAAGGAAGAGGGGGCTGTAAAGGGGACTGGGATGCCAGTAAGGGGGGCTGTAAATGGCGCTGGGGTGCAAGGAAGGGGGAATGTAAAGGAGACTGGGGTGCAAGGAAGAGGGGGTTATGAAAGGGACTGAGATGCAAGTAAGGGTGGGCTGTAAAGGGGACTGGGGTGCAAGTAAGAGTCGCTGTGAAGGGGACTGCAATTCGAGTAAGGAGGGGGAGCTGTGAAGGTGACTGAGATGCAAGGAGGAGGGGCTGTGATGTGAAGGGGCGACAGATGACATTGATGTGAAGAGGAGGGGGACTGTGAAGTGAGGTGGGCACTGAGGACACTGTTGTAAAGGGTGGAGGTCTGTGATTTAAGGAGGGGGCTGTGATGTGAAGAGGGGATAGTGGACATTGAAGTAAAGGAGGCACTGTGATATAAAGGGGAGCTGTGATGTAAAATGGGGGGACATGGATGCAAAGGGGAGCTGTGATGTAAAGAGGGCATTGTAAAGTAAAGAAGGGGCTGTTTTGTAAAAATGGTCTGTATTGTAAAGAGGGGCTGTTTTGTAAAGGGGAGACTGTGATGTAAAGAGGGCATTGTAAAGTAAATAAGGGGCTGTTTTGTAAAAATGGTCTGTATTGTAAAGAGGGGCTGCTTTGTAAAGGGGAGACTGTGATGTAAAGGGGAAGACTGGTGATGACATTGTTGTAAAGGGGAAACTGTACAAGGGGGTGAGGCTGTGATAGGAAGGATTTGACTCATAACACAAACATGAGACTCGAACCACTGCTGGATAAAAATTTTAGTGACTGGACCTCAGTGAATTTTTATTCAACACCCCTGGTGTGGAGTTTTGTTTGAAAATGTTAATTTTAAAAACATTTATTTATAAAAATAGTAAATATTGTAGTGAAACCTGCTTAGTAAATTAGGGATTCCATTGACACAGTAGGTGTGGATGAAATTTTAAGGACTCTTGAATGAAATTAGTTCAGTATGTTCGGACAAATGATTTTATTTTGCAAGTATTCACACCAAATTCTAACTGTGTATAGCCTGCTTTAGGCAGCAGTTACATCTAATTTGGGTAATGTGATACCTAAGCAGGATATACCAACTGATTTTAGGCCTGTGCGTACTGCTTACTGATCAACAGAAGCCAGTTTAAGAACCAACTTTTGTCAAACAGTCATGCTGGAAAACCAGCAAGTTATCAGTGCTTTCAGCATGGCTGCAGCACTTATCTGTGTATTCTGACACGGGGATCCATGCATCATACATCATTTGTATTAATGTGGGGATCTGTCAGTTTTTTTATTTAACCCGCTGGTTGAACGGAAAAAAAAACTGAACGTGTATACCCTGCTTTAGAGGTAAAATGAGGGTTGACATAGGAAGGTTGGTCTGGGGGTAAGAAAATAGTGCGTGAGGCTGCGGCATGCTTGAACAGTAAGAAAATAAGCTTGTCAATGTGTTATCCATGAGCAGGCTGTGCAGCACCAGGCAAGGCCACAAGGTGAAGATTGCAGGAATGGGAAGAATGGTAATCCAAGCACTCCTCCTCTCAAGGTGATGGTGTAGAATAGCTCCCTTCACTTAGGATGGTTAGGCAGACTAACATTTCACTCTGAGGATTGGATTCTTGTATGGTGGGGTGAAGAAGTTGGATGGCGGTCACTTTAGTCTTTTTGTAAATTTATTTCTAAATACATTTGAGACAAGGAGTTAGGAATAGAGCATACCGGAAACAAACATGGCAGCAAATCTGAACTACACAAGTAGCACATTGAGTCTCAATTTCCAAACCCTAATTTAGCGTAGCTGATGTTATTTTCCTTTCTCTGAATTCTTGATTGTTGATTTCCCCTTAATAGCAACCAGGTCAGATCTATGACCCTATAGGAGCAGTCACAGTGTCTTTCTTAAATTGCGTTGGATCTTTCTTTCTCTGGACAGTTTAGGTCATTGACCCTTTGATAGAAGTCACAAGTACATTTCCATTATACTGTAAGCAGTAAATTCTTCTTGCTCTGTCCAGCAGCACCGCCAACAGCTTCCACTCAACTCCCTCTCAACATTCTTCAGCACAGAAGAAATCTTTAAAGTGTGCTCTTACTTTTGTAGTCAGTTTTTTTTTTCAAAGAAACCATACTATGTGTTAGTTATGCTTTTCCATTCAAAAAGCATATGTAAAAAAAAAGAAAAAAAACATACATTTGTTACCTTTAATATATTTCTCAGTAGAAGGCGGTCTTCTAAACCTTTAACCCTCTGTTAGAACAGACAGAATTCAAATCTAGTTTACAACTGATAATTAAGACCTGCCTGCGCAGTATAGACGTGGTTAATTATGGCAGACACAGCTGCTCAGCCCCCTTTACAAAAGAATATCTAAAATAGGTAAGCTGCAATTGTTACGGTTTTTTTTTTAAACTATGCTATGTGAATGAGGACATGTAACACACATACAATAACCTAGATGTTCTAAAAATTTGCAAATTGCAAAAGTGCAAATACACTTTAAAGCTGCTGCATTCAGGAAACCATCTTCTTGCCAGTTCCCTCTGGACAGAAGCCTCCAGCAGAGCAACAGAGATCCCGCAGAGCATTACAAAGGGTCTCCGACTGGGCAGAGCCCAGAGGAGAGAAGAGTACTCTGGAAGGCTTCTCCAAACATTTATCACCTTCCCTCACCTCAAACCACTGAACAAACTCATAAGTTATTGGCTAAAGAGGATAAATATTAATAACTGAGTAGGCTATTCCCACCCTTACTACAGGAAATGCCTCAACAGCAGTGAGCAAATGCAATCAACACTTTGAGTTTAGGAAAAACCTGTACAGCACAGAAAAAGTAAAAACTCAAAATAGCTATAGGCTCCAGTTCCGTAGGCGGGGGGGGGGGGGGGTCTGGAGCCCCCCGAGTGGGTCCCCGAAAAGCCCCGGGTCTTGGGGCAATCAAACTGTATTATTAGCCCGGAGACCCGAGCGAGCAGCCATTTTAAAAGAAACTGACGCGGCGGTGGCGCCTATGATGGACATCACGTCACACTGGTCCAATCCCACTACTGCGGGACGTGTGGCGTCCATTAAAAGGCGCCGCCACATCCAAAAGGCGGGAGTGACACTGTGCCTGTGCGGCCACGGTGGTGAGTGAGAGATCCGGACTGCGCTCGGTGTCCCCCCACTCGCCGTCATCTGGGCTATGCCATGTCTGAGGTCTGTATTTGGAGTGGAGATTTGGGGGAGAAAAGAAATGAAAAGTATTTGTGTGCCAAATGCCAATTGTACAGGAAGGGGACGAGGATCCGTCCTGGGAGGAGAAGACTTTGAGGGTGGGACTTTGCACCCTGCACCTAACACCCACCTAAACTCTGCACCCACTTGAGCTCTGCATCCACCTGAGCTCTGCACCCACCTAAACTCTGCACCCACCTGAGCTCTGCAACCTGCACCCACCTAAACTCTGCACCCTGCACCCACCTGAGCTCTGCACCCGCCTAAACTCTGCACTCTGTATGTAACACCCTCCAGAACCTCTCAACCTGTATCAAGCACCCTCCTGAACCCTCCATGTAAATTTAGGTCAGTGTATGTGTCAGGTAGGTCAGTGTATGTGTCAGGTAGATAGGTGCATGTGTCAGGTAGGTCAGTTTAGTGGTCAGCATTGATGGGCACTCGTGAGCCAGGCAGCAACCGGCAAGTGAGCCTACCCCCATTCCTCCCCTGTCCCACCCCGCCGCACCCCCCCTACATCCACCAACACGCCCCCTGCCACACCCCCTCCTCCATCCACCCCCCCCCCCCCCATGCCAGACTTGCTCGGGCTGAAGCCCCTGGTCTTTTTCCCACCTAGCAAAGCCCCTGGCTACAGCCCAGCTGCAAAACACAGAAACACTGACTAGGGGCCAGCCCTAGTTCACATATTTGTGTTGCGGGAAATGCAGCAAATCCTGAGCATTTCCCGCACCGCACTGAAATCGCGCTCCATTCATGCAATCTGCCACCGGTGTCAATGTTAAATGAATGACACCCCAAAACAGGTCGCAAAACCCTATGCGGTTGCAAGAATCTGATGGCATGGCTTTGAACACCCATGCAATCCGATTTCGTTGTGGAGAAAAAAAGACGCCTGCACCTTTTTTGTGTGGTGCGGTGTGAATTGAGCCCTTACAAAATGAATAGACTCAAATTGCACTGCAAAGATATGCATGTGATTTGAATAGGTGCGATTCCTATCCAAATCTCATGTGGTGTCCTACACAGCACAAGTATGAACCAAGGCATAAGGTCAACTTCACTCTTATAAAAAATACAACAAAGGCACATTTAGAAATGTTTAGTAATGACATTCTATAAACAGATATTTACAGACAAATGCAGACTTTTTACACCTTATTCATATCTCCCAACTGTCCCTGAATTTGAGGGACTGTCCCTGATTTGGAAAAAAAGTCCCTCTGTCCTTCCTCATTTTGTTCTGATCTATATAGTTGTATATAAAATGCACTATTTATCTTTCAAAAAGTGTTTTCCAATACTCAAGCTTCTTTTCAATTCCTAAATTGCTACATTTGCAACTTTCAAAATATAAAGGAATAGTAATGTAAGTGAACTTCTGGAACTGAAACTTACAGTCCTGGCTCTAGTACAATAGTGAAAATGGGTAGCTTGCCTTTCACTTTGTCCATTTACATTTTTTTTTTTCTCATAGAAAACAAAGCGTTCTGTTTGGAAGGAAAAGGCAGATGACTCTTTCCTGATCTATTCACAAAACACTAGAGGGAGCAGCTGTCCTAATCCATCTGGTGACACTGCCGCACAGGCACAGGCCACTGCTATCCTTAGGGCCAGTCCATAGAGCTCCTTGGTGTGAGCCTTTCTTTTTACATAACTGATGCTAACAGCACTAATGTGCCTGCAGCATATCATACTGTATAATACCAGTTATTTTGATAACAAATTAATGAGGAAACCCATGACTCTGCGCCACACAGCTTGGTGAGAGCAGCATCTCAGTGAGTCAATTTGGCAGCAAAAGGCCTGCACTCATCCTCATCAATCTTCACTTTTTGTATCTCCCCCTCTCCACGACATTTTCTCACTACATCCGCAATAACATCTGCAGCTGCTAGTGACAGGGAGGCAATTTCACAAGTGGTTCAGAGGCTGCAGATATGCCACATTAAGTAGGGTAGAGTGGCAACACACAGGATAGTGAAGCAAAAGCTTAAACCTCTACAGAATTCTACACCCACCACATTGTCTCCAGCAGAATCCTTCCCAAAGCAGGTGTCTGACCATGGTGTGAGTGGCAAGATAGACATGACCAGAGACAGGTGGTCCAGGAAGCACCAGGGACCAGATACCGGTTTCATGGCAGCCAATGTTCCCAGGGATTGGGGGGGAGTTGGTTGGTGGGGGTAATATTCATGGAGTCTGTCTTCAGCCCCCCTTCATATCACATCCCCCTTTAAAGCACAGTCCCACAGTGCCCTCAGTTCCACTTCACATCATAGCCCCCCTTTACAGTGTGGTCTTCTTTACATCCCAGTGCCCCTTTACATTATTGAAAAGGGGACTGCATTGTAAAGGGGCATGCCACTGTAAAGGGAACTGCACTGTAAAGGGGCACTGTAATTATTACAGTGTCCCTTTACAGTGCAGTCCACTTTATAGCACCTTTACCTTACAGTGCCCCTAGCAATCGCAGCCCTCCCACACACCATAAGGCCCCCTTTTCCTCTCTTATATCACTGCCCCTTTAAATCTCTGCCTCCCTTGCACAGTCCTAACTTTGGCAGGGCAGAGGTGGTTATCAGCCCATGTTTCCTCTCCTAGGTCTCCCTATCAGAAGGGCATGGTGTGGGAGGAGCTACAGATCTGTACGGAGGGTGCTCAACCAACCTATCAGTACGCTAAATGCTGAGCCCCTGTGTCTCTAGGGTTTATCTATTGTTGCTGCCTTTTCTTGTATTTCCTTGAAGCTTTTGGCTTTCCCATGCCTGTGAAGGGAAAGAGCTTCCAGCATTCTCCTGGACCTGTGTGATCTGTGTAACCCTGGTGTGCCCTTAGCATTCCACACTCAGTGCTCCTCCCTCTCCATACAGATCCCCAGCTGCTCCCATCCCCTGCCCTTCTGATAGGAGGACATCCTTGGTGGGGCGGGAGACCTGGTAGAGAATACTCAGGCTAAGTGGCACATCCACAGAACAGGAGGTGAGTGGCAACCGCGGTCTGTGCGGACCACAGTCACCGCACACCTCCTCCTGTGCAGCCCGGCCATCAACAAGGGGTTGAGGACCCAGCCTTACAGCTCACATGGGCAATAATATTGGAAGGAAGCTGAGGGGAGAACACAGCTGTAGTTGGTGGTGCCACTAACAGCAGCGTGCCATTAATAAGTACTTGTGTGATTTTGGTATTTGCTATGGTATGGCTCTTGGGAGCCTTCTTTTCACTGTATCACTTGGTCTTTATTAAAGACACATACAACATTTTGGTGCCTTTTGAAAATGGGATGGAAATGGTGAGCCACAACAAGGTGAGCATTAATGATACAAGCATTAATGATACAATCCCCTCTCATGTTCCTCCTGAAGCATGGTCTGCTAGACTAATCTCCGGAGGCACAGCAGCAGGAGAAAGAGGAGGACTTACTGCTGTCTCAGAGCAAGCATGAACCTTTGCCTACTGCCCCAATCTCTGTGAGGCAAAGGCAGCAGGAGGCAAAGGAGGAAAATGATGAAGAAGGTTGGGGTTCTGGTGCTAAGAAGGAAACAGGACAAGTTTTAATACAAATGTTTCACCCCTCCAAAACCCTGGGTTTTATATGTGGATGGGGTGAGATGAAGGACAGTGTTTCTCAGAGACACTGAGGACTGGGAGTTCACTGCTGCATGCAGTGATTCATTTGTGATGAATAGAGTCTTTATACAGAAATTGTTGCACAAGGACCACAGAATTTAGGTCATCAAAGAAAAGAGAATAGAACCACCCTTTTTTTTAGCATTTCCTGATAGTGGCAGGGTCCTCTCTGGTGACCAATTTACTCCCAATCCTTTTTGCTTTTTTTTAAACACAATTTATTAACATTAGACTTATTTACATACAGAAATCAGCCATGCATTGATTACAGAATAAAGAGTCCTATCTGTAAGTACAATAGTGATATACAGTATTCAGTGTACAATTTACAGCAAAAAGTCTAAGACTTATGGTTAGAGGTAATTATCATTACAAACATAGTAGAACAAGTAACATTTAGTGAGTAATCTAGTATCAAACATATGATGCGTTATGAGTAGAGTTGATCGAACCTCTGGAAGTTCGGGTTCTGCTGGTTCGGCCGAACTTCGGGACAAAGTCCGGGTTCGGATCCGGACTTGACCCGAACTTTGACCCGGATCCCGAACCCCATTGAAATCAATGGGGACCCGAACTTTTAGGCACAAAAATGGCTGTAACAAAGTCCCGGAAAGTCCTAGAGGTCTGCAAAAGGAAGCAAAATGGGGATAAGGGTCGGACAAGTGCCCTACAAAGAAATGGGGATAGGGAAATAACTTAAAATAATTTTTAAGCTAAAATCACATAAAAAAATCAAAAATGGAGGGGGATGTGGAGTTGGAGGTTGAGGAGGCGGTGAAAGTGGCGGTGGAGGAGGGGGAGGTAGCCAACACTGTTTTTTTTATTTTTGGAATTTTTTTGGTTTTTTTTAAACCGGCAATGTAGATGCACTTTTTAATTTTGTGCAAGAAACAATAATCTGTCCCTTTAAGCAACAGTAGGAACCTCTCCCTATAGAACTAGGAGATGATTTTAGATTCTAAAATTATCTCCAAGTTGTACAGGGAAAGCCACCAGCTGTTGCTTTAACCTCTTGCCGACCGCTGATCGGCATTTGACGGTGACAAGGTGGCTCTTGTAGGCGAAACGCCGTCATATGACGGCGGCTGCCAGATCCCCCACAGTGAGCGCACGCGCGCCGCCGGAGGCGCGCCCACGCGCTCACTGTGTCTGGGGAGGGCCAGGGAACGGGTGCGGCGGATTCGATCTCCGCCGGCTACCCGCGATGCCCCCCCCCGGAGTGAAAGAACGGAGGTCCGTGTAAGTAAACACGGACCTCCGTTCTGTGAGGGGGGAAGGACTGTGATCACAGCCTTCCTCTACATGGAAGCCGTGATCACTTCCCTTCCCCTGTTAGGGCAGCCCCCATACAGTAAGAACACACCCAGGGAACACAGTTAACCCTTAGAGCGCCCCCTGCAGGTTAACCCCTTCACTGCCAATGGCATTTACACAGTAATCAGTGCATTTTTATAGCACTGATCGCTGTATAAATGCCAATGGTCCCAAAAAAGTGTCAAAATGTTCCGACATGTCCGCCCTAATATCGCAGTACCGCTAAAAATCGCAAATCACCGCCATTACTAGTAAAAAATAAAAAAAAAATAAAAACCCCAGAAATGAATTCTCATCATCCGTAAACGCGACCACTTTTGCGCAAGCCAATCAATAAACGCCGATTGCAATTTTTTTTATTACAAATACGGGGAAGAATATAAATCGGGCAAAACCGATGAAAAAAAATGTTTTTTTATATTTTTTTTTTGGATTTGTATTTTAGCAAAAAGTAAGAAATTTGTTTTTTTTTTGCAAAATTGTCGCTCTTCTTTTGTTTATAGCAGCGATCAGAAATGACGCAGCGATGATCAAATACCACCAAAAGAAAGCTCTATTTGTGGGAAAAAAAGGACGCAAATTTCGTTTGGGTACAACGTCGCTCAACCGCGCAATTTTCAGTTAAAGCGACGCAGTGCCGAATCGCAAAAAGGGCTCTGGTCCTAAAGGGGGAAATCCTTCCGGGGCTGAAGTGGTTAAGGGAAAGATTATTGTTCTAAAATCATCTTCAAAGTGTGTGGGAAAACCCTGTTTCAGCCGCATGAAGCCATATTACTGTTCTAAAATCATCTTCAAAGTGTGTGGGAAAACCCTGTTTCAACCTCATGAAGCCATATTAGTGTTCTAAAATCATCTTCAAAGTGTGTGGGAAAACCCTGTTTCAGCCGCATGAAGCCATATTAGTGCTCTAAAATCATCTTCAAAGTGTTTGGGAAAACCCTGTTTCAGCTGCATGGAGCCATATTAGTGTTCTAAAATCATCTTCACTGAAGATGATTTTAGAACACTAATATGGCTCCATGCGGCTCAAACAGGCTTTTGTCACACACTTTGAAGATGATTTTAGAACACTAATATGGCTTCATGCGGCTGAAACAGGGGTTTCCCACACACTTTGAAGAAGATTTTAGAACACTAATATGGCTTCATGCGGCTGAAACAGGGTTTTCCCACACACTTTGAAGATGATTTTAGAACACTAATATGGCTTCATGCAGCTGAAACAGGGGTTTCCCACACACTTTGAAGATGATTTTAGAACACTAATATGGCTTCATGCGGCTGAAACAGGGTTTTCCCACACACTTTGAAGATGATTTTAGAACACTAATATGGCTTTATGCGGCTGAAACAGTGTTTTCCCACACACTTTGAAGATGGTTTTAGAACAGTAATATGGCTCTATTCCCCTGCAATAGGCTTTTCCCACACACTTTGAAGATGATTTTAGAACAATAATCTTTCCCTTAAAGCAACAGCTGGAACCTTTCCCTGTACAACTTGGAGATGATTTTAGAACACTAATCTTTCCCTTAAAGCAACAGCTGGAACCTTTCCCTGTACAACTTGGAGACGATTTTAGAACACTAATCTTTCCCTTAAAGCAACAGCTGGAACCTTTCCCTGTACAACTTGATGATGATTTTAGAACACTAATCTTTCCCTCAAAGCAACAGCTGGAACTTTTACCTGTACAACTTGAAGATGATTTTAGAACACTAATCTTTCCCTTAACGCAACAACTGGAACCTTTCCCTGTACAACTTGATGATGATTTTTAGAAGAATAATCTTTCCCTTAAAGCAACAGCTGGAACCTTTCCCTGTACAACTTGATGATGATTTTATAAGAATAATCTTTCCCTTAAAGCAACAACTGGAACCCTCACAGAGCCAGTAGCATCCTCTCCCTAAACTATCCTGAGAGCATATGACATGCAGCACGGTGACTCCAGCCCCATATAGAGGCTGGGTCACATGGTGCACTGGCCAATCACAGCCATGCCATTAGTAGGCATGGCTGTGATGGCTTCTAGGGAAAACCAGTGAAACACTTGTTGATTGGCTGCCCTTGGCAGCTTTACAACACGTGGAATAAAATACAAGAACCCCGGACCCGAACCCGGACTTTTTTTGAAAAGTCCGTGTTCGGGTCCGGGTCCCGGACACCCAAAAGTTCGGTACGGACCCGAACTTTACAGTTTGGGTTCGCTCAACTCTAGTTATGAGGTAACATAACATTGGAAGGGGAATGGGGGGATGGCGGTAAGGAATGCAAAGGAGGAGGGAATCAAGGGGAAAGAGGGCATCATGTTTTAGGCTCCTGGATAATAGGGGTGATGCGTATTGAGAGATTGGGGAGAGTATGTTAAAAGTCTAGTGAGGGGTAGAAGATTAACACAGCGGCCTATGTAATTCTCCCTAATAAGTTATTCCAGGAGGGAGTATTGCTTCTGCTATGTATGGGGGAGAGAGAGACCAAGGGAGAGAGGAAGAGGAAGAGGAGAGAGAGAAGAAAAAAAAAAGGGGGTGTGATGGGAGTAGGGGAAGGTGTGGGCGGAGAGAAGGATGGGGGGTGTGGTAGGAGCGGGGGGGGGGGACTCACCAGGAGGTCCCTCCAGCAAGTTGTTTTGGCAAGGTGCTCTGTTCCCTCCTTGTGTTCCTGTCAACTGTGTATAGAAAGGGATTCAGAAGTAGAAGGAGGTAGCTTATGGCGCAGAGGGGTTTACTAGTCGACGGAAGGTTTCCGTGGTTCAAAAGTGTATCCAGCATGCCCAAGTGGATGTAAATTTGGATGGGCATCCATTCGCAATGCAAATGAGCTCTTCCATTTCTGGGATTTTGGTTATACGGGTAAACCACTAAGATAGGGAGGCTTCCAATCCTTTTATCTCTCAAAGGAAGATCAGCTGTGATGGTAGAAGCCTAAGTGCTGCTTCTGTAAAACATAGCATCCAGGCCCAGCTGTAGGCCACTCTCACGAGCAACACCGGAACCACATGATTGCCAACCAGGGTTGAAATGGACAGTCTCTAAAGTATGGATCCCTTGGACTATTGAGTGTCCAGGCTGAAACATAGCCCAGAGCTTACATAAAATGAGCTAGAATTTGTGGCTTGCCCTGCAGCCAGTGTGCTGTCTGAGAGGGTCTTTATTGCAGCAGAAGGTTTTGTTATGGAGAGGTAAATTGCCCTGTGCCCTGATAGTGTAGACTGGCTTGGTTTCATTAAAATTACCCAGGCTTGGATTATGAAGATCTACAAAACCTCTCATGCTGACATTACAGCATGTTTCTAATGTTTTAAAAATTTCTAATCTGCTGCATGGTAAATCCTGCTTCACATCTCAAAGTTTGCAGCCTTTTCTGCTGCTTTGACAGTTTAAAGGTGTGACACAATGCAGCCACAGCTTGACTGCAGCTGCAAAATGTTTAATGCTTACTGTAGAGTGGATCCCGCTTTGTGCCTCAGTGTTTCCAGCTAGAGTTGAGCGGACACCTGGATGTTCGGGTTCGTCTGTTTCGGCCGAACTTTGCGGAAAAGTTCGGGTTCGGTACCGAACTTGAACCCCGGACCCCGAACCCCATTGAAGTCAATGGTGACCCGAACTTTTGGGCACAAAAATGGCTGTAAAAAAGTCCTGGAAAGGGCTAGAGGGCTGCAAAATGAAGCAAAATGGGGGTAAGGAGTAGGACAAGTGTCCTACAAACAAATGTGGATAGGGAAATAACTTAAAATCACAAAAAAAAATGGGAGGAGGAGGTGGATGTGAAGTAGGAGCCTAGAGGTTGACTAGGCCGTGACCGTGGCAGTGTAGGTGGAAGTGGCGGTGGTGGAGGAGGAGGAGAAGGAGGAGGAGGTAGCCAACACTGTTGTTTGTTTTTTTTCTAATTGGGGTAGCCCCCAAAATATTGAGACATATTAAAAAAAAACAAGTATACCAATGGCTGTGTGAGGCCGGTCTATATGTGTATTCTGCACAAGGTACAGACAAGTCTTGTGGGATCCATCCCTGGTTCATTTTAATAAATGTTAGCTTATCCACGTTGGCTGTGGACAGGCGGATGTGCTTGTCTGTGATAACGCCCCCTGCCGTGCTAAACACACGTTCAGACAATACACTGACTGCAGGGCAGGCCAGCACCTCCAAGGCATAAAGGGCAAGCTCAGGCCATGTGCCCAATTTGGAGACCCAGAAGTTGAATGGGGCAGACCCATCAGTCAGTACGTGTAGGTGTGTGCACACATACTGGTCCACCATGTTGCTGAAATGCTGTCTCCTGCTAAGACATTGCCTATCAGCTGGTGGTGCTGTTTGTTGTGGCGGGCTGCTGACAAAGCTTTTCCACATTTTGGCCATGCTAACTCTGCCTTCTGAGGTGCTGGCGGTGCCACAGCTGCGTTGGCGACCTCTTCCTCCTCATCCGCCTTCGCCTTGTGCTTCCACAGAGCCCCCTGTGTCATTTGGGAATGCCCTCAGCAGCTCGTCTACCAGCATGCGCTAGTAGTCGAGCATCTTCTGATCACACTCCAGTGAGGGAATTAAGGACGGCACGTTGTCCTTGTAATTGGGATCCAGCAGGGTGGCCACCCAGTAATCGGCACAAGTTACAATGTGGGCAACTCGGCTGTCGTTGGGCAGGCACTGCAGCATGTAGTCGCTCATGTGTGTCAGGCTGCCCAGAGGCAAAGACAAGCTGTCCTCTGTGGGAGGTGTATCATCTGTGTCCTCCGTATCCCCCCAGCCACGCTCCAGTGTTGCCCATGATCTGTGTTGGGTGCCACCCTGCTTTGAACACGGTCCCTCCTCCTCCTCCTCATCATCATCTTCCTCGTCCTCCTCATCCTCCGGAACTGTGCCCTGGCTTGAAAATGTTTTACCTGGGGGGGCGCATGCGCGGAGCCGATGCGAGCAGACATGCCTGCATAGAGCTCCGCTACTGAGTGGATACCGCCTCCGGGCTGAACGCGACCAGACCCCAGGGAACCAGCTCCAAATCTGCACAAAGCCTGCGAGAACCTCCGGGGACAGTTTCCATGGTCCCAATCGGGGCAAAGCCGAAGCTCCGGACCAAAAACATCAGGGACGCCCTGACAAGGCCTATCATCAAAATGGCGACGGTGCCCTCGCAGCAAGCCAGGTCACCGCGCTCCCCGCGATCACCGCGTTCCTCGCAGCCACAACAGAGGCAGTCTCAAAGTGAGTAGCTCTCCCAGGGTGAGTTAGACCAGAATGACATGTCCACATCCAATAACCCCCAGACTGACGTTTTCACAAAATTTGAAGCCATGCTCAACAGGGCCCTCAAGCAGACCTCAGACCGTATCACAGAGCAACTGACTAAAGAAATCAGGGAGCTGGGGGGTCGGACAGCAGAACTGGAAGTCAGAGTGGACGATCTGGACTGCAATGTCCAGCAGTGCCTCACAGACATTGAAAACATCAAAGAGGAAAACCTCAGCTTACAAGCCCGCCCTTGAGGACTATGAGAACAGAGCCCGCCACTCAAATCTGAGGATCAGAGGCATACCTGAATCAGTCCTTGACGTGCACGCAACCATGTTAGCCCTGTTCCAGGAATTACTCCCAGGCATCCCAGTCGAAAGACTGGAGATGGATAGAGTTAATAGAGCTCTAGCACCACGTAAAGACAAAGGCCCTCCCAGGGACATAATAGCGAAATTACACTTTTATCGCACTAAAGAACAGTTGCTGAAGGCTGCAAGAAGCAAACATCAGCTTACATTTCAAGGCCACAACTATCAAATCTATACAGACCTGTCGCCAATAACTATTGCTAAAAGACGCACCCTGAGGCCTTTACTTCAAACGCTGCAACAACATCAAATTGCCTACCACTGGGGATTTCCCTTCTCAGTGCGCTTCACGCACTTGGAAACAAAATATGTATGTCGCACAGCGCAAGAGCTGAAAGAAACCCTGCTTGAGTTGGGCCTTGAAGGACACAATCCCGCCCCTGAACATACCCGCAGGCGCTCGGCGTCTGTGTCACCGAAGAAAGACTCCCCTCCTGCAGGACCTGGAAGCTCCCAATCAAGCGTGTCTCAATACAAGCGTGGCCGCTTTGAACCCCGGCCCTTGAAAACAGATGACTCCATGGACTGAACTAACCCTGTCCTAGGCCTAGGCCTTGAACGCCACTTGCCCCTAGCCCGCGTACTTTGGGACAGGCATGCACAATCCTGGTAGTCGGGCCACCTCACCCGGGCTCCCTTCTTTGAACTTGTTGGACTCACTCGCTGAGACCCCGGGCGAGGAGGATACATCTTCACCCCCAACTACACCAACCTTATGGACACAGGGCTGATTGCCCAGTTGCATACCCCCCCATGGCACAGCATCGGGCCCACTCACTTTACAACCAAACCTACCCTAGCCACAGACACTACTAAATACCAGCTGCCCTTCCCTTATGCAATCCACTATTGACTCAGATGGACCGCGAAGTACCCGGTTATGAGACCCACCTCCAACCAAATCTTTGGGTCCCATAATATGTTACTGCTGGTGACACTATGATGCTGTGTTATATACCACTTGTTTATACCCGCCAATAGGCCAACAGTTCCCTGGCCTACATCTGATCTATAGCTGAGCCAAAACAGCTTTTACTGCATAGCAAACTGCCAACCCCTTTTTTATCTTTTTTCATTTTTTTTTTCTTTTTCTCTTACTATTTAGCTCATAACCCGCCTCCTGGGGTATATGGTCGTCAATGTTACTGTTGTTTTAGTTAATTACTGCAACGCCCGACCTTTAGCGGAGCTGTCCACTCACAGGTTTTCTTGCTCCCCCTTTTTGTCGGCCTCCAGGTACCCGCATGCGAATGCGGACATCTGGACGCAGATACAGAGCCTATGGGGGTCGTCCCGGCTGGCCCCCACTACGCTCCCAGTTACGTTTCATGTTCACACTGTTTAAATTGTTTGCTCTTTCATGCATTTACGTTGTTATATGTGAATCCACTCTAACCCTTTTCTCTTTTTCCCCTCATTACTTCCTGAATTTCTTCTCTCCTCTTCTTGGACCGGGGGCAGCGACGACGGTGGGTCAACGGAGCAGGTACAGTGATACCCGACAGACACACTCGCCATGGCCCCGCTAAACATTTGCTCCCTCAATGTTCAGGGGTTTAATATTCCACATAAGTGTACTAAAGCCCTCCGAACTCTGGCCTCAGCCAAGGTACACATCGCTTGTCTCCAAGAGACACATTTCTCCTAGCGACACTCACCCAAATTCCTGAGCAGGGCATACCCCCAATTTTTCACAGCATCAGCTGACTCCAAGGTTAGGGGCACGCTCATCGCCTTTCACCGCAACACACCTTTCACCCTACATTCCCAAATCAGTGACCCCGCCGGTCGCTATGTCCTAGTCACAGGCTATATTTCGGACACCCCAATAACTGTAATATCCTATTATGCCCCGAATAAGAACCCAACTGCTTTCTTGTCACAACTATTCAATCTGGTTGATGCACATGGGCACCGTGATATTATGCGGGGATTCCAACCAAGTTATCACTCCATTTCTCGATAAGTCCCCATCGGCCCCTAACGTATCCCCTACCAAATTATCCCTACAACAACTTCTCATTAACCATTCACTCTCAGATTCATGGCGGGAAGCGAACCCTGCAAGTAGGAAATTCACCTTCTATTCCCACCCCCACAACTCCTTCTCACGAATCGACCATATCTTAATAGCAAACAGCAACTCTTCCTCAACACCCCCACCCTTATCTTCCACTTAAAGGATGAACGTCCCAAGCGAAGGGCGGTACTTAGACTCTCACTTACCAATTACTCTTCAACAACATCCCTATTAAACCATCCCCTATGCAATCCCCGGCTACCCCTGAATAGCTCTTTACCTCACTATTGAACCAACCTTAGGGGCGTATTATAGTGCCACGGGTACACGTAGTTGGTCTAACTTATCAACACTGTTCTTTCGTCAACCCAAGAATAAGCCCCGTATTATCCTATAATGTCAATAACCCCACAG
>BLSH010214667.1:497183-520744 GCA_018402905.1 Glandirana rugosa | reverse complement strand
TGTTTTTACTGCTGAAATGTGAGTGTTCTGCTAACGTTTTTACTGCATACAATTAAACTGTCAAACAGAGTTACACTATTGCTTCGTGCATGTTGTTTTATATTTTCCGGTGGGACCTGTGAGTAACATCCGTCTTAAGTGAAGGAAGCTGCTGGGATCCCCTCAGATCTAACCCAGGGAGTTTTACACATCCCTAAAAGCTGTTTTTGGCTATTCCATTCGTTTGGAAGCCAAATTCTTCTGGTAAGAGTCCTGATTACCTAAAGGTGGAGGTGCTTAGTGTCCACACTATAGATGAACGTTGCATTTAACCCTTTCACATCGGGTGCCCTCCTGGAAGATTATCTTCTCTTGTGCTTCTTCTTTCATTGGATTTGAATTTATTTGATTTGAGAAATTATCGGGACTTTTTTTTACATATAACTGATGTACCTATCAGGATGTTATTTTGATATCAATACATGAAGCGCCGCTACTCTATATGATTTGATAAAAGTATTAGGATGCCTGCCTAAGCGGCCAAGCCCAACCCCTGAAAAATGATTCCCCCCTCCATCAAAGGATTTGGACCAGTGCACAAAGCAAGGTCCATAAAGACATAGTTGAGCGAGTTTGGGATGGGTCAGCCTGCATAGAGTCCTGACCTCAACCCGATAGAACACCTTTGGGATGAATTACAGTGGAGACTGTGAGCCAGGCCTTCTCATCCATATCAGTGCCTGACCTCACAAATGCACTTCTGGAAGAATAATTCCCATAGACACACTCTTAAACCTTGTGGACAGCCTTCCCAGAAGAGATGAAGCTGTTATAGCTGCAAAGGGTGGGCCAACTCAATATTGAACCCTATGGACTAAGACTGGGATACCATTAAAATTCATGTGCGGTGGCACCTGATATGGATGCTTAGTCTGGATGCTCCATCCCGCTCCAGCCGCTTGAAGCTCCATAGCTCCATGGTCACCCACGCCACCAAGCCGGCCTCTCGACCCACAAGCAGGGGATCCCCCACTGACCTCCCCAATGTCAGCAGGGACCACCAGGCATGATCTCCGGAGCCAGTTTGGGGCGAATGAGATCTTGGATCTCAAGATGGTGGCCGCTTCTTCGCTGATAGCACCAGCCCGCCTCTCCACCCCGCAGACAGCTTCCCCGACTCCCCCACAAGCTGCAGACATGCAAGTGAGTACTCTCCCCCGAGCCCCTACATCCTCCATTTCCACGGAGTACCTGATTGATGACACCCTGGAGGAGCTGGGTCTTTCACCTATGGAGGCAGGTCCTCCTCAAACACTGCAGCCACTACACCCCAGGGATTTATGCCTAGCCAACTCAGAGGCTATGGTGGATCTTTTTCAAAATTTGCAGACCTTCTTAGGCGAGGTCTATAAAATACAGCTATCAAAATAACCACTGACATTAAAGCGGACCTCCAGACCTTGGGGTCCTGCATAGAAGTTATGGAAAATAAATTGGACTCCACAATCTCCAGAACAAACCAAAATATAGACCACATTCAGGATCTGCAAAACCAACTCAAGTCTGCCATGGCAAAAATAGACAATCTTGAAAATAGGAACAGGAGATACAACTTCAGAATCCGGCAACTTTCAAAGATATCCCTGAAACAATTTGCACTTTTATTAAGAAGCTAATCCCTGATATCCCAGCAGCATAGATTGGAAATAGATCGTTCACACAGAGCACTTAAACCCTCCACGCCAAGATGGACTCTCTAGGGATATTGTGGTAAAACCACATTTCTGTGCTGTTAAAGAGGACATTATGCGAAAGCCCTGCTCTGTTCTAAAATTATCTTTCCAAGGCCATGACATCCAGGTCTTTGCGGACTTGTCTCCTTCCACAATTCAGAAGCGCAGAGCTCTGAAACCACTGCTTACAATTCTAACAGAAAAGGATATCAAATATTGGTGGTTTTTCCCGTTCCAGCTCAAGTTTGTATTCAGAAGTAAAACCTACACTTTCGCTTCCTTCGTGGAGGGAGAACAACTTCTTCTACAGCTGGTCCTCATTCGGCAGTACCCTCTTCAACCAACCACTGGCCCCAATTCCGCCTCTGCGAAACGACAACTCCCTTCAAGCCCATTGACACCGGTCTGGGAGAAATCCATATCTAAAAAATTGAAGGAAGCTTTCCGCCCTTGAAGAATACTTGGCTCACTTCTCTCAACTCTGATGCGGTCTTCGGGGAAAGTATCTGTCTTTCCGTTGGAACTCTCTGAACTAACTGGTTTTTTTTTTAACCTATTTGCCTCCATGTAGTGTTGTTAAGGCTGACCAAATCCTAAAGTTCCTTCTCCGATTTGTTCTTCCTTTTATAGACTATTGGACGATTTAGGTGTCTAGGTTAGGCCTGAGCAGAGGTTGGACAGTTTGTCTTTTAACACGCAGGCTCTGCTATTCTCACCAACTGGAGTGTTTTGGTTATAAGTAGCATTTTGATTTCACTAATACGTTTTTGGTTACTCTCCTTAATTGTTTTGCCCTCCTCGGTATCAGGTCAAAAGATCTGTGCTCTAGTCTTGCTATCCTCACTGGCCCTGACCCCCATCCCCCTCCCAGGACCTCCTTTATTCCTGCCCCCACCTTGACTCCTACCCTACCCTCCCTCCACCCCTCTTCCTTCCCCCTCTTCAGATATGTACTTAAAAAGGTCTGAATCCTCAGTAGTATGCTTAAGTGTGGTACCGCAATCGAATGATTGGCATTAAGTCATGGTAAAATGTGCTTTAACCGCTTCAATACAGGACGTTTATACCCCCTTCCTGCCCAGACCAATTTTCAGCTTTCAGAGCTCTCACACTTTGAATGACAATTACTCTCTCATGCTACACTGTAGCATTTTTTCACACAAATAGAGCTTTCTTTTGGTGGTATTTAATAACCTCTGGGTTTTTTATTTTTTGCAACATAAGTGAAAAAAGTGTGAAAATGTAAAAAAAAACCCACTTTTTTTCGTTATTGTGATAAAATTTTGCAAATAAGTAATTTTTGTTCATAAATGTGGGCCAAAACCTATACTGCTACCTATCTTTGGTAAAAATAACCCAAATATGTGTATATTATTTGGGCTGTGTGAAAGTTATAGTGTCTACAAGCTATGGTGCCAATAATTGAAAATTGATCACACCTGATGTACTGATGGCCTATCTCATTTCTTGAGGCCCTGAAATGTCAGGAATGTACAAATACCCCCCAAATGACCCCTTTTTGAAAAGTAGACATTCCAAGGTATTTAGTAATTCTTGGGAAAATTAAAAAATTATTATTATTTTATTTTTGCACAAAATTGTCATGACAACAAGTTATTTCTCACACAGCATATGCATACTTCCAATTACACCCCAAAATACATTCTGCTACTTGCCTCGAGTATTGCGATACCACATGTGTGAGACTTTTTCGCAGCCTGGCCACATAGAGAGGTCCAACATGCAGGGAGCACCGTCAGGCGTTCTAGAAGCATAAATTACACATATGATTACCTAACCACCTATTACACTTTTGAAGGCCCTGTAGCACCAGGACAATAGAATTACCCACAAAATGGCCTCATTTTGGAAAGCAAACATCCCAACGTATATTCTATGAGGCATTATGAGTCTTTTGTATGGTTCATTTTTTTCCACAAGTCTTCGGAAAACATGGAAAGAAAATGAAAACGTATTTGTTTTTCACAAAGTGGTCAATTTATATGATATTTCGAACACATAGCATGTATATAGCAAACATAACCCCCCCAAAATATATTCTGCTACTCGTCCCAAGTATGGTGATACCACATGTGTGAGACTTTTTCACACCCTGGCCACATAGAGCGTTCCAACATGCAGGGAGCACCGTCAGGTATTCTAGGAGCAGAAATTTCACATCTAATTTCCTAACAACCTATTACACTTTTGAAGGCCCTGGAGCACCAGGACAATAACCCCATTTTGGAAAGCAAACACCCCAAGGTATACTCTATGAGGCATTATGAGTCTTTTGAATGGTTCATTTTTTTCCACAAGTCTTTGAAAAATGTGGAAAGAAAATGAAAACACTTTTATTTTTACACAAAGTGGTCAATTTTATAAAGATATTTCTAACACATAGCATGTACATAGCAAAACTTAACCACCAAATTATATTCTGCTACTCATCCCGAGTATGGTGATACCACATATGTAAGACTTTTTTACACCCTGGCCACATAAAGAGGCGAACATGCAGGGAGCACCGTCAGGCATTCTAGGAGCATAAATTACACATAAAATTTCATTCATACCTATCACACTTTTGAAGGCCCTTGAGCACCAGAACAGTGGAATTACCCCCAAAATTACCCCATTTTGGAAAGCAAACACCCGAGGTATATTCTCTGAGGCATGGGCTGCAGATAGGTACTCGGGTACTCTGATGGGCTGCAGTTAGGTACTCAGGTATTCTGATGGGCTGCAGATAAGTATTAGGGTACTTTGATGGGCTGGAGACAGGTACTCGAGTAATCTAATGGACTGGTAAAAGGCACTTAGGTACTCTGATGGGCTGCAGATAGGTACTCAGTTACTCAGATGGGTTGGTGACAGGTACTTGGGTAATCTGAAGGGCAGGTGACAGGTACTCGGGGACTCTGATGGGCTGGTGACAGGTACTTGGGTACTCTGCTGGGCTGGTGACAGGTACTCGGGTACTCAGATGGGCAGGTGACAGGTACTCGGGTACTCAGATGGGCAGGTGACAGGTACTCGGATACTCAGATGGGCAGGTCACAGGTACTCGGGTACGCTGATGGACTGGTGACAGGTACTTGGGTACTCAGATGGGCAGGTGACAAGTACTCGAGTACGCTGATGGTCTGGTGACAGGAACTCGGGTACTCTAATGGGCGGGTGACAGGTACTCGGGTACTTTGGTGGGCTGGTGACAGGTACTCAGGTTCTCTGATGGGCAGGTGACAGGTACTCGGGTACTCTGATGGGCTGGTAACAGGTACTCGGGTACTCTGATGGGCTGGTAACAGGTACTCGGGTACTCTGATGGGCTGGTGACAGGTACTCGGGTACTCAGATGGGCTGGTTATAGGTACTCGGATACTCAGATAGGCAGGTGACAGGTACTCTGGTATGCTGATGGTCTGGTGACAGGTACTCGGGTACTCTGATGGGCAGGTGGCAGGTACTCGGATACTCAGATGGGCAGGTGACAGGTACTCTGGTATGCTGATGGTCTGGTGACAGGTACTCAGGTACTCTGATGAGCTAGTTACAGGTACTCGGGTTCTTTGATGGGCTGGTGACAGGTATTCGGGTACTCTGATGGGTTGGTAACAGGCACTCGGGTACTCTGATAGGCTGGTGACAGGTACTCGGGTACTTTGATGGGCAGGTGACAGGTACTTTGATGGGCTGGTGGCAGGTACTCAGGTACTTTGATGGGTTAGTGACGGGTACTTGGGTACTTTGATGGGTTGGTAACAGGTACTCAGGTACTCTGATGGGCTGGTGACAGGTACTCGGGTACTCAGATGGGCTGGTTATAGGTACTCGGATACTCAGATGGGCAGGTGACAGGTACTCTGGTATGCTGATGGTCTGGTGACAGGTACTCAGGTACTCTGATGAGCTAGTTACAGGTACTCGGGTTCTTTGATGGGCTGGTGACAGGTATTCGGGTACTCTGATGGGTTGGTAACAGGCACTCGGGTACTCTGATAGGCTGGTGACAGGTACTCGGGTACTTTGATGGGCAGGTGACAGGTACTTTGATGGGCTGGTGGCAGGTACTCAGGTACTTTGATGGGTTAGTGACGGGTACTTGGGTACTTTGATGGGTTGGTAACAGGTACTCAGGTACTCTGATGGGCTGGTGACAGGTACTCGGGTACTCAGATGGGCTGGTTATAGGTACTCGGATACTCAGATGGGCAGGTGACAGGTACTCTGGTATGCTGATGGTCTGGTGACAGGAACTCGGGTACTCTAATGGGCAGGTGACAGGTACTCGGGTACTTTGGTGGGCTGGTGACAGGTACTCAGGTTCTCTGATGGGCAGGTGACAGGTACTCGGGTACTCTGATGGGCTGGTAACAGGTACTCGGGTACTCTGATGGGCTGGTAACAGGTACTCGGGTACTCTGATGGGCTGGTGACAGGTACTCGGGTACTCAGATGGGCTGGTTATAGGTACTCGGATACTCAGATGGGCAGGTGACAGGTACTCTGGTATGCTGATGGTCTGGTGACAGGTACTCGGGTACTCTGATGAGCTGGTTACAGGTACTCGGGTTCTTTGATGGGCTGGTGACAGGTATTCGGGTACTCGGATGGACTGGTGACAGGTACTCGGGTACTTTGATGGGTTGGTGACAGGTACTTGGGTACTCTGATGGGTTGGTAACAGGCACTCGGGAGATCTGATGGGCTGGTGACAGGTACTCGGGTACTTTGATGGGCAGGTGACAGGTACTTTGATGGGCTGGTGGCAGGTACTCAGGTACTTTGATGGGTTAGTGACGGGTACTTGGGTACTTTGATGGGTTGATAACAGGTACTCGGGTACTCTGATGGGCTGGTGACAGGTACTTGGTTACTCTGATGGGCAGGTGACAGGTACTGGGGTACTCTGATGGGTTGGTGACAGGTACTCAAGTACTCAGATGGGCTGGTGACAAGTACTCGGGTACTCTGATGGGCTGGTGACAGGTACTCAGTACTCTGATGGGTTGGTGACAGGTGCTCAGATGGGCTGGTGACAGGTACCCGGGTACCCAGATGGGTTGGTGACAGGTACTCAGGTGGGATGGTGACAGGTACTCGACTACTCAGATGAGTTGGTGACAGGTACTTGGGTACTTTGATGGGCTGTGACAGTTACTTGGGTACTTTGATAGACAGGTGACAGGTACTTGGGAACTTTGATGGACAGGTGACAGGTACTCGGGGACTTTGATGGACAGGTGACAGGTACTCGGGTACTTTCATGGACAAGTGACAGGTACTCTGATGGGCTGTGACAGATACTTTGATGGGGTGGTGACAGGTCCTCTTTATTGGGGGGAATCAGTGTGCTTGGAACATAAAGATCCTGGGGGAGGTACATTTTAGTTAAAGGGGCCATTGATAACCAGACCTACTCTTTTGTCTCACATTACACCCCAAATAAAGGTCAATCACTCTTTTTCCAGACAATGCTTCTATCTCTGACACCTTTACTGGAGGGAACAGTGATCTTGGGGGGGGGGGACTCAAATATTGCTTTTGACCAGGGCCTAGATAAGTCACACCCACCAGGTCAACGCCTCACTCGACCAACCAAACAAAGTCTCCACATCGCTAAAACTATCTATCATTATGGTTTGGTGGATGTCTGAAGAGAAATCAACCCAACGATGCGAGATTATACCTATTTTTAGAGCCGCATAACACTTTCGTGAGGATAGATCACATTTTCATTCCTACCGATTTGATTCCTCTCATTTCTAAATCTTTTATTCGGGACTCCTCCTGGTCGGATCATTTGATGGTTTTCCTCACTCTACAGCATCCTTTTAGACAGAGAGACTCAATGAGTCAATCCTTTGTGATCCTTTTAGAACTCAGGAAATTGAGAGTGCGATTAAAGACTACCTTCGGACTAATGACACGTTGGATATAACCGCCTCTGGGCGGCCCATAAAGCCACAATTAGGGGTAAGGTTATTATATCAGATCAAAAAAGCTTGGCGAGCGGACATAGATAAGTTAGAAAAAGAGTTTACTGTTCTCAAGACACAAAGCAAATCCGAAGTCGGTTTCCATAGATAGCCTGAACATGGCCCGCGAAGCCCTGAACTTAGCCCTCACATCCAAAGCAGAAAAATGGCTGTGCTGGAACCGAGCGTGATATTTTTGCCAGGGAAACAAAATAGGCTCCAGGTTGGCTCATAGGTTGACTCCACAGTCCAAGTCCCTTACTATCCCAAAAATCAGGATAGAGGGCGGCACATTATCTCAGATCCCACAGCGCATCATGGGAGAATTTCATAAATTCTACCAAAAGATATATAGTGCTGGGGCACATCCTACACAACCTGAGCTAGACCATTTCCTCGATAACATCCAGATCCCTAAACTAGATGATCGTTATTTTCAGAAACTAGAAACTCCAATCTCGCCAGAAAAAATATAGACTGTTATCAAAAATTTAAATCACACTCAGCACCAGGCCCTGATGGGTTCTCTGTCTCGTACTATTTCCCAAACACTGGCCCCTTACATGGCTCAGTTTTTTAATGCACTACGACAGGGTGCCCCCATAGAAAGCTCTCCTAATGCAGCTTACATCTTGGTCATCCCTAAACCAGGTAAGGATTCCAACTCAGTTAATAATTATAAGCCTATATCTCTCATAAACAACGATTTAATGATTCTGACCAAGGTCCTTGCTGACTGCTTATACTCTTTTATTGGTCTTTATATTCATAAAGACCAAGAAGGGTTTATACTGGGGAGACAGGGGCCGGACCAAATCCGTAGGGCAATTGATATAATTTCCTTCTTAAACTCGAACTGGGATGGTGAAAATTCACGAGAGGCTTTCTCCTCTCGTTGGATTTCCAGAAAGCCTTTGATTGTATATATTGACCATATATTTTCACTACCCTTAAACGATAGGGTTTCGAAGACTCTTTCATCAATATATTACAAGGCCTGTATTCCTCTCCTGAAGCTCGGGTTTGATTGCAGGGATTTTACTCTGAATCTTTTCACTTATTAAGAGGTGCCCACTCTCGCCTCTTATTTTTGCAATAGCGATAGAAATTCTTGCGGTAGCAATTAGAGAACACCCAGACATTTACAGCATTCAATGCGCCCCTCGCTTTCACAAATGTGCATTATTTGCAGATGATATCTTGTTTTTTGACCCCTCACCGTTGATTTCTCTCCTGAAATTTTGCCGGCTCCTAGATGAACTTGGGAACATTTTCGTCCTCCTAGTTAACTATGAAAAGTCCAAGGCTCTAAACTTAAATATTCTGCCATCTTTACTTACTAGAATTAAAGAAGATTTCTGTTCCTCCAAGAGTGAATCCTCGATCACGTACCTAGGGGTTGCCTTGACGGCTAAAGTCGATCTTCTTTATGTGGCCAATTTCCTGCCACTTTATAGAAAACTAGAGTCTGACCTCAATAGATGGTCAAAATATACTTTATCCTGGCTAGGCAGAGTGTAATAAAAATTACGCTTCTTCCACACATTCTATATCTTTTTAGATCCCTCCCTATCCCCTTAGTAAAGGCCAACTTAAAACGCTTCCAAGCTAAAATTATCAAATTTGTCCGTGGTAAGAGGGGCTACCGCCTCTCTAAATCAATACTTTTCAGGGCAAGAGACAGGGTGGTCTGGGCCTTCCCAATCTGTTCTGGTATTACAAGCAGCTCAATTAACCCAGATATCAGCAGTCTATTCTCACTGGGAATTGCCAGACTGGGTACATATTGAAAGACAGGCCTTTCCTTGCCACACCTTAGACTATCTTCTAAGGTGTCAACAAAAATTGAGACCCCCCAATCCTCTCACTGATGCTGTCCCATTCTTTCGCCTTTGGGATAAACTATGACACCACTCTCAGTTGATCTCAAACCTTAATCCCCTAATGCACCTTTTCCAAAACCCAGCCTTGCCGCCCGGAATGGAAATTAAAGCCTTCAGCTGGTGGTTGAACAAAGTGTTATATAGAATCAGTCACTTTCTCAGACCTCTAGGTCCATAATGTATCAGTAATTTGGAAATGCATTCTTCTGAACAACTCTGTTTCACCCAAATTTCCTACTTCCTACATAAACTTTGGGCTTCGTACACTGGTGGGCCAAAATTACAGCATATGAACAGTGGTGTGGTCAAGCCATGGAGAAGAGGGGGGGAATCACGATAATCTACAGGGTACTGTCTGCGACTCACTCAAAGACCAGTTATATGCAGGCTTGGGAAACCGACCGTGCTCAACAGTGGGAGCTGGAGACTTGGTACAGGAACTTCTTCAGGGCTTATCACCACTCTCATCGAAGCAAACATAAAGGTAATATCAAGATGGTATTTAGTCCCATCTAAATTAGCTAAGCTCTATCCTGCGACATCCCAACTCTGCTACAGGGTTTGTAACCTCTGGGCGGACATGCTTCATATATGGTGGGAATGCCCCAAAATTAGGAGTTTATGGAACAAAATATTTGTTCTGATTTGAAAGATCTCACATATACCAGTGGTGCAATCATCACACATCGCCCTTCTCAACTTCCCAGTGGGATCTGCCTTTAAGAGTATGCAGCGTCTCATCTTCTTCATCCTCTTGGGAGCCAAATTAACAATTAGCAAATCTTGAAAGAAACCAACCATTTTGGTCTTGATGGCAAAGAGAAAAATTTCCTGGATTATAGCCCAAGAGAAGATAACAAGTATTCTCTTAGACTGTTCTCGGAAATTTGAAGCAATCTGGAAACCTTGGATGCATTTCATGCACATCCCACTAACCCCTTGACTCCTTATAAGCTATATTCCCTCTCTTGTTCATATGGGGTTTACTCCCAGTTGGTCTCTCTTATCCAAGTCTTCTTCTGCAATCTGTTCTTATCTTCTTCTGCTTTCCTCTTTCCTGTTGACTCACAGCTTTATAAACAATATTGGTATAGGCAATAGGCCATTATAAGGTGGATGACAGTTTCTCACCAACATAATACTGTCCCTGTCTTGGGAAAACAGTACTCTAGGTACTTAGGCATCCCTGATAGTTAGGTGTGCAGTTCCAGGATGGTCGAGTTGTCTGGTACAAGCTACCCTGGCCACAGTGTGTTCCCATTGGGGTGGTCGGGGTATCTCCTCTTGCCCCCTCACCATTCATTAAACTGCTGACCATATATGCTGTTTTCCCATTTTTGTTTTAGCGTGCTTCGAACATGTTCATATGCGGTCTATGATTATGAAATTCGCTCCTCACATGTTGATAACCTAGATGTACCTATTTCAGTTTTAGGCCATGTGGGCAGACTTGCTTTATGTTACTATGGTTTACTATTGCCCTTTTCTTTGTAAAACAATTAAAAACATTGAAATTTTAAAAGTTCATGTGTGTGTAAAGGCAGGCATCCTAATACTTTTGGTAATATAGTGTATATTATTTTCAGGGAAACTTGACTCGCTGCTGCCCAGGGTGTTGAGACACTGTGTGTAGTGTGCTAGTATTCCCTCCAGTACTGCCATCCCTTTCGATTCAAAGGCCAAGGCTATGGACTTTACCATTCAGGAAGTGTTGAGTCTTCATGAAGCTTTAGAACCCTTGTTTGTGCCTGAGGGGATGATAAAGAGATGGTCTGGTGACCTGATGTTAGATGTAGCTTCAATGTAAGACTTCAAAGATGTGCCTATATCAAGGCTATTTATTTGTTGATTATCTTTTTAGAAGAATGTTAGCAACACTATTTCCTGCTGTATGTACTGTGAAAATCTGAAGCAACTTTTGGGGTAAACCCAAGCATAGGAACTAAGACCACTCTAAATACCCTGGCTGCAATTTTAGAGACTCGCTTAGCAGATGTAACTGCAATTTAAAAGGCTACCTTCAAGGTGAGGTGCCAGAGAGACACATTTTCCACACAAACTTCCAAAGCCAGAAAATCAATAAAAAGCGGCAGGTCCTATTTTGGAAAAAGGAGCAGCCTTCTAGGTTTTAGTCTTAACACAGCTTAAAACATCTGCACATTCAGACAATTGGAGGCTCACTGTATTTTGGTGAAAGCAGAGATAGTATTATGTCTGGTGGTCACTCCTTTTAAACATGCCACCAGACATAATACTCCACCTACAACTGCTGTAATGCTCCCCAGCTATGCATGTGCTCAGACGCATGGCCTAGGCCTGTGAAACGGTCTGCTGCCTACTGTGCCAGAAGTGACATCATGCCCACCATAAGTTGCTTAGGCGTTGCCAAGCAAAAGTACCATTTTGTCCCAAGGACCAGCAGCGGGGACTCCCTAACTTTACTCCATTTAAGAGTAGTTAGCAAGAACTGCACTCAGAAATGCATGGGTAAACTGTTAGGAATTTACCCCAGCAAGGTAAGTGAACTTGCTCCTAAATTATTCATCAGTGTATGAGAAGGAAGTAATAGGAACACTGAGGCTTTAGGGGATGTAAATCTATGAATGTGACCCATTCAGGTGAATGGGGCTGTGCTGCAACTGCCCACCAACTGCATGCATTCAGGCGGTTAAAATAGGCAGTGACCGTAGGACATATCGCCTCCTCACTGCCTGTCAAATGCCTCTGAAAAGCGGCCTGAGCATGGATCGCTTTTGAGAGAATCGGTAATCCTTCTGATATTGTCAATTACTTTAAATCTAAAATAAAGCAGTCCCACTATCTTTGAAAAGCAGTTATAATCTACAGGATTAAAAATATTCTATAAACATACATACACATATGGATATTGACATAATATATATACTGTATATATATATATGCACACAAAGACACACACACTATACTGTCAAAAGTATTGGGTTATCTGCCTTTAACCGCACATGAACTTTAATGGTATCCCAGTCTTAGTCCGTAGGGCTCAATATTGAGTTGGCCCACCCTTTACAGCTATAACAGCTTCAACTCTTCTAGAAAGGCTGTCCACAAGCTTTAGGAGCGTGTCTATGGAAATGTTTGACCATTCTTCCAGAAGTACATTTGTGAGGTCAGGCACTGATGTTGAATGAGAAGGCCTGGCTTGCAGTCTCCAATCTAATTCATCCCAAAGGTCTTCTATCGGGTTGATGTCAGGACTTTATGCAGGCCAGTCAAGTTCCTCCACCTCAAATGCGCTCATCCATGTCTTTATGGACCTTGCTTTGTGCACTGGTCCAAATCATTCAGTGGAGGGGAAATTATGGTGTGGAGTTGTTTTTCGGGGGTTGGGTTTGGCCCCTTAGTTCCAGGGAAGGGAACTCGTAAGGCTTCAGCATAACAAGACATTTTGGACAATATCATGCTCCCAGCTTGTGGGAACAGTTTGTTCCAACATGACTGTGCACCGGTGCTCAAAGCAAGTTCCATAAAGGATATGGATGAGTGAGTTTGGGGTAGAGGAACTTGACAGCCTGCACAGAGTCCTGACCACAACCCGACAGAACACCTTTGGGATGAATTGAGAGCGGAGAATGCGAGCCAGGTCTTCTTGTCCAACATCAGTGCCTGATGTCACAAATGCGTTTCTGGAAGAATGGTCAAACATTCCCATAAACACAATCCTAAACCTTGTGGACAGCCTTCCCAGAAGAGTTGAAGCTGTTATAGCTGCAAAGGGTGGGCCAACTCAATATTGAACCCTACAGACTAAGACCGGGATGCCATTAAAGTTCATGTGCATGTATACACACATAAACATAAACTCACATACATAAACCCCCATTACACACATACATACATAAACTCCCATACATGCACATACATTAATGCACATAGCCTTTTTGCCAAGTGCAGGCTGTGGGTGAATGGTTTGTTTGCACTGCCGTCTGTAGGGAAAGGTGGAGAGATCAGGACTCAGGAAAATGCCTCCTCTTTCCACTGCTCTGCTCATTCCTCTGAGTGTGCAGATGTAGAATTCGGAGCTCTACTGGTCTGTGTATACAGGGCTGGGGTGGGGCACGCTCTACATAGCGCACAGAGCTTAATCCACACCCTTTCTCAATCAGGATTCCGCAGCACCCCTAACGACCCCAGGTGGAACCCCAGGCTGCTGTGGCACTCCATTTGAGAAAGGCTGCTCTAGAGTAAGGCCTGTATGACCTGTTTAGAATTCTGGGCCTAATCAAACATGAAACATAAAAACAAACAGTACAAAAAACTGTCACTTGATTATAGTTTTCAGATTAACATGGCATACAGTTAACAAACCATGCGTAAACATTGAAAACTGGGCTTGTAGGCTTGTGCATATTGGCCTAAATATACTGCTGCTTGCTGGAGCATTTGGAACTCAGCATGACTCAAAGATGTCTCAATTAATACGCTTTATGGATGTTTTCACTACGTTGCGAAAACAGGCTGCACATGAAACCCTTAATCACTTTATCTTTCTAACTTTTGATTAATGCATATGAAATAAACAATCACAAAAGTAAACATTACATGATTTTTGAACGTGAGCTTACAGTAACCCAACTCAAAACATTGATAGTACAGTTCTAGTGAAAAAGCAAGCACTGTCCATACATAGTTCAAGAGTGTAATAGGTGGTTTTTTTTATATTAAAATTACCATCCTTCAAAGTCTTGGCTGATCAACTCAATTATTTCTAGCCTGCCTTCGTTCATAAGCATCAGGTGGGCTTTGTACCCCAAAGGCAGGGACCTGATAGCACCAGCAAAGCTTTCCACTTAATGTATCACAAACGTCTCCAAGGCATGCTTTTGAGGTTCAATTTACATGAAGAATTTGCTTTGATTTGACTTTGTCTTGGATTTATGCTTTACAAAGATGGAGATTCCGGGATGATTTCCTTTTTTTTTTTTTTTTTTTTTTTAAGGAGTGGAAACTGCATTTATTTCTTTACATACTCCACTGCTACATGTATACACGTATCCCAGTGTTTAACTAATGCCTGGAATACTTTTTTTTTTTTTTTTTTTTAATAGAGATTTTATTAAATTCACAGCGTTGAAAGATACAAGTGAGTACGTTAAACAAGGTGTATACAGGACATTTCAGACTGAAAAGAAGTGGCATGTCATAAACATGAAAAATATGCAGAAGAATCGCATTATACAAATAAGCCATAATGTACAAGGAAGAGAACTGAAGGCAGGTGAAGGGACGGTAAATGGTCGGATGGATCACGCTGGTTAAAGGTAAAACAATAAAAAGAGGGGGGGAAAAGAAGGAAGGGGGCTGCAATTTAAGGACTGTGGAACTGCACCAGATACTAGTGACATGCGGGGGGAGGTTCACACCCGCTGAGTCTGGTACGGTAGTTAGGTTACAAGTGCCATTCCCAAGGATGCATAACAGGGAGTCAAAAGTCTGAGTTGTGGGAGTTGTCTCCAGAAGATTAGGGTCAGAGGATGTCATCCGAGGTGAAGTAATTTGAGCCTTCGGGATAGTATGCGAAGGAATTTCTAAGGTCCTGCGCGTCATCCGGAGACAGTGCGGCATCAATAAAGGGGTCCCACCTACCCCAGAAGGTTTGAATCGACCGCTGGCGGTCTAGGCTTAAGTTAATTTTGTCCTTGTAGAGGAGGGATTTGAGTTCGTTCACCACCAAGTTGAGGGAGGGGGGGAGGATTCAGTCCAGGTTCTCAGGATAGTGCGTCTGGCGATTAGGAGGCATATTGATGACCATTCCTTAGTGTGGGATTTCGTTGACCAGAGGTTCAGTTCCTTGTCCCAGTGACCAAATATTAAGAGGAGTGGGTCTTTGGGTAGGAGGAGGAGGTTGACACTCTGTATGTAAGCTATGATTTGATCCCAGAATGCAGAAATGTGAGAACACGACCAAAATCGATGAGACAAAGAAGGCCTTGGAGAGCCACAGAGTGGGCAAAAGGCTAGATGTTGATTGTCCTTGTCAATTCAGAAGAGGATGTATGCTCTGCGGATGATTTTTAATTGTGTTTCTCTCCAGATTTCATTAGGGGTTAGTTTGATCGTGTAGTTAAAACCATCTAGTATTTTGCATTGCAAATCGGGAACAGGAAAGTCCTTAGACCAGTTAGAGGTGCGAGAAATGTAGGTAGGAGTGCTGGTTGTTTCCAGAAGGATCCTGTATATTTCAGAGAGACCATAAGAATTTTTGTGGATTAGCGTGTCCAGTTTACTCGTTGCAAATCTCAGGTGGCTAGTGGGACAAGACGTCCTGATGAAGCTCCGGCATTGTAGAAGGTGGAGGAAGTGTGAGTTCGGAAGGGAGAATTCAATAGATACAGAATTCAAATCGCGGGGAGTTCCTGAGGGGATCTCACAGAGGGAGGAGAAGTTTGTTAGACCACGGGATTCCCACAATAGGAAGGCTTTATGTGTCAGGCCGGCTGGGAATTCTGGATTCCCCCTGAAGGGGAGACAGGGGGACATGGAGGAAGGAAGCTTGAAGAGTCTTCTGTAGGTTCTCCAGGCAATGGCTGTGTCTCTTAAAAGCAGATTATGCTGGATTTTCGGCGGAGTGTTTTTCCATTTAGCGTGGAGGAGCGATTTCAGAGAGAAGGGTTGGACCATCCCATTTTCTAGCTCATAATTGGAATAGCGTGAGGCTTGGGTGATCCAGTCAAGGCTAAATCTTAATAGGGAGGCAATATTATACATTCTAATATTGGGGAGTCCAGCGCCTCCTTCGCGTCTGGGGAGATGCAGCTTGGTCAGTGCAATTCTGGGTCTCCTTCCTCTCCAGATGAAGGAGGAGATAGCTTTGTTTAGTATTTGGATGTCTTTATTCTTGAGTAGAAGAGGTATCGTTTGAAGGGGGTAAAGTAGGCGCTCAAAGCTGACCATTTTTACCAAGTGGCATTTCCCTAGAAGCGATAGAGGAAGATCCATCCAATTTTCAAGTTCTCGGGTTGTTTTGGAGATGAGAGGTGGATAGTTGAGATGATAGAGGGAAGAGGGAGACTTTCCTATATTGATCCCCAGGTAGGTGATAATGGACCGGGCGATGGAGAAAGGGGAGGAGGCCGCCCATCTCGGGTTTTGGGACGGCCCTAGTGGCATAATTTCACTTTTCTTAAAGTTTATGCGTAGGCCTGAATATTGCCTAAAGTCATCAAAGATGGTCCTAATGGTAGGTAGGTCAGCTGTGGGGTTGGACGTGAAAATTAGGACATCATCTGCGAAGAGGGAAGATCTAATGGACGAGTCACCTATTTTAATGCCGTGAAGGGGAGCAACATGGTTGATGAATCTAGAAAGGGGCTCCAGGGCTATATTGAAGAGGAGGGGGGACAGAGGGCAGTCTTGCTTGGTACCTTCTATTGACTCCCTTCCTAATCCAGACCTTCATCCATTAGCCTCTAATGGAACATAGTTTAGCTGTTTGGAACACCACTAAATACTTCAGTAAACATATCCCACCTTATTGACCATTGTTACAGCTTTTAGATAATTAGCTTTTCTCATCTGTTCTAGAGTCACCTAATACTTTTGAATATCATGCACCCTTCTCCTCCAAGCTGATTTCTATTATCTGTTCCCAACTTAACCACTTAACTAACCCCACTGCCCACCCTTATGGGAAATCTATCTCAGGAGCATGAAAACTGAGGAGGTTTGGTAACAAATTTGGTCCATGGTCGCTCTCTGTTCTTGATATTACCCTAGTTGAGTGTGTCAAAGCAATACAATAAACCCAGCGCAAAATGTTTTCTTTTTTAACCCCCAAAAAAATTATAATCTCAAGTGATATTTATTAATCTAGGAGTAGCTGCTACTCAAATAATGTGTAATAAATACATAACATACAGCACATTAAAACAATACGATCTGCATTCATCCAGCTACTAAAATCATATATGTGATATGTTATAACAATCAGTAAGTGTAATAAATGCAATAAAAAAAGAATTCATATGTTATATCAACCAAAAAATGTTCTACTGTTAGTGCAAATATATTATTAAAGTGCAAATGCAGTCCAATATAAAGTGCCAAGTGCCATAAAATGTGCCAAACACATGTGCCATAAATCTTCTTGTGCTCTGTGCCAATCCACTGCAATAGTCCAATCTGTGCTTTGTCCCCTTTGTCCCCTTCTGGGACTGAACTCACCAATAGAGTTTGCAATGAGATAGGTCAACATTCACTTGTGTCACAGCCCAGCTGTGTATGCCGAGGGCTACCGCTCACATATACTCAATGCCCATAAAAGAGGAAATCAGAGAGAGAAATTTCTCATAGCGTATCACTGTTTATTATATATTATAAAAAGAATCACACTCACATACTATAATGCCCGATCCAGAACCTGGAATTATCTGCCAATACTCGTACTGGGAGCGCCGCAGTGGACCATTTTTTGGTTGTTACAACATATGGAATTTTTTTATTTCACTTACATTTACTGATTGCTAGAACATATCACATATATGATTTTAGAAGTTGGATGAGCGCAGCTCTTATTTTATTAACATGTTATATTACCCCAGTTTAAGCTTATCCGTTGGTACATGATGCTATTCAGATCGGCAAAACTACCTATAGCCAGGGAGGTTGGTGGTAATGGAGGTTGGTGGCACTGGGAGCAGTAGCCACATGGACGCATATCACTGAGACTACCTACATTTTTTGCTACGCCAAAGGGGCCCATGGCCTCTGCCTGCAAAAGGCATTCACTTTAGGCCTGGCTGAGGCAGTGTCAGGCCTGTAAATCAGTGCTAGCTGATCCGGGGATTGCAAGCAAGTGATGTGCTGGAGAGAAGAGGAGGTGTATATACTGGATTTGTATATAGTCTCAAGTCCTTGTTTATTCCCTTGAATAAAAACATAAAAACAAGTGCAAGGACTGTTTCATGCCTTTGGATGCTTGGAAAGTGTGTGCCTGGCCGGGCAGGGTGACAGACAACTACCAGCAGCATCTATGGGGCACACTATATTACCAAAAATATTGGAACACCTGCCTTTACACGCACATGAACTTTATTGGCATCCCAGTCTTCGTCCATATGGTTCAATATTGAGTTGGCTCACTTTTTGCAGCTGTAACAGCTTCAACTCTTCTGGGAAGGCTGTCCACAAGGTTTAGGAGTGTGTCTATGGAATGTTTGACCATTCTTCCAGAAGCACATTTGTGAGGTTTGGCTAGCATTCTACTCTTTAATTCACCTCAAAGGTGAACATCGGGTTGATGTCAGGACTCTGCGCAGGCCATTCAAGTTCCTCCACCCCAAATTTGCTCACCCATGATTTTATAGACCTTGTTTGAGCATGAAATTGTCCAAAATGTCTTGCTATGCTAACACCTTGAGAGTACCCTTCACTGGAACTAAGGGGCCAAGCCCAACCCCTGAAAAACAACCCCACACCATAATTCCCCCTCCATCAAATGATTTGGACCAGTGCACAAAGCAAGGTCCATAAAAACATGGATGAGCGAGTTTGGGGTGGAGGAATTTGACTGGCCTGCACACCTGATTTCAACCCGATAGAACATATTTGGGATGAATTAGAGCGGAGACTGCGAGTCAGGCCTTCTTGTCCAACATTAGTGTCTGACCTCACAAATGTGCTTCTGGAAGAATGGTCAAACATTCCCATAGACAAACTCCTAAACCTTGTGGACAGCCTGCCCAGAAGAGTTGACACTGTTATAGCTGTAAAGGATAGGCCAACTCAATATTGAACCCTACGACTAAGACTGGGATTCCATTAAAGTTCATGTGTGTGTAAAGTCAAGCATCTCAATACTTTAGGTAATATAGTGTATGTTACTGGTGGCCAAACAAAGTATTGAAGAAGAAGAAGAAATGTTTGCAATCAGCGGAAATTATGCAAAGCACACTTAGTTAATATTGACATTAAACTTACCAATTTCCTTATAGATACCCATAAAAAACTTCTCATTGTATGGACCACTTGGATCCAATATGCCCACGCCTCCCTTCTGCCTGAAGGCTTTTAGGAAGGTGTCATGTCTTTCTTCCTACTTTCATTTATTTCTCTCAATCTTCTCTGCTCTTTCTTTGATTTTTTTGTCCCATTCTGTTTTTACGACCCATGTCTCCTTTTTTATGAAATGTTCTCATCTGTACATTGAGGCAAGTGGCTGGTGGCATTTCCTGTGTGCCAACCTTTTTTAGGAGTGCTTATTCATCATTCCTCAGGTCTGATGCTGTTCTGTGGCTTTGAATGATGGAGACTCACACACAATCTTGTGTTGAATACCTTTTGCTTAGGCTACTTTCACACTGGGGCTGGCCATAGCGTTAAAGCGCCGCTAGTTTCAGTGACGCTTTTCCGCTGCTATAGCGGCGTTATGGTGCCATTATGCAGGCGGGAGCACGGCACTTTTAACCCCCTACAAGGGGTTAAAAGTGCCATCGCGCTGCACTTCCGAGGCGGTGTACAGCCGATTCGGAAGCGCTGCCCATTATTTTCAATGGCAGGGGCGGTGGAGGAGCGGTGGATACACCACTCGCCGCACCGCCCCAAAGATGCTGCTTGCAGGACTTTTTGGAACGTCCTGCAAGTGTAACGCCTCAGTGTGAAAGCACTCAGGCTTTCACATTGGGGTGGATGGGGGGGGGGGGGGGTTGAGGCGCTTTACAGGGTAAAAAAATGCCTGTAAAGCGCCTCAGTGTGAAAGTGGCCTTACTGTTCAAATCTGTATTGTATGTACATCTATAACAATTATTATTTTTGTTAATACTAGTAAGCATTTAAAAAACTCCCCCTCTTCCCTTTCTCAAGGTCCTTTCTTTACTGCAAATTTCTAATCCATCCCACGTCTCTAGATATTGATCATTTTGTTGGTTGATTAGTAGGCTGCTTTGCATGAGTTGTTTTGTGATTCGCAAGTCCAGTGAGCATGTCTTGTTACTGCTAAAGATACATACCTGTCTATTAGGGGTGAGCAAAATTAAGAATTTTGTCTTTTTTTTTAAATTTCTCAGAAAAATTTGGAGATTTTATAAAAAATGTATCCTCTTTGATTAAATGCATTCAAGTCAATAAGGAAGATAAAACTGAGATGGGTTTGTTTGTTTTTAAGTATGCAAAGACTGTAATTGACTCCTGAGGGTTACAATTAGATTTTCTCGACTATCCTTGACCTGAGAACAAATGACCTCCGTTAGTCTGATTTCTTTATTTTTTTTTCCACAGAAAGAGAAAAAAATACCATGGAAAAAAGTGCAATCAAAAATTTAAAGCAACATTACACCAAATAACCATGCACACCAAAAAATGTAAAAAATACAAATGCACCCTTTCAATGTGCAGCTTTCTTTTGGGGGGGCTATGAGAAATAAACAGATAGTGCTCTAAACCTGCAGGTAAACAAGAGAACCAAAATCTTCGCTAAGTGGAAGCCTGAGGGCCTCACACCTCTATGATTAAGCCCCAGCGGGTGGCGTGAAATGCGTCAATTGTGGCTTCAGGAGGAGTAACAGGCTGGGGCCTTTTATATCTCTTTCTATCTGACTAGATGGTGGTGTGTAGTGTCTCTCTGTTCCTATTTGCAGCAATCTAATCAGTAATCAATCTAATCTAATTAGTAATAAAGTAAGTAATTGGGAACAGAGGAACTACTGCAACCAGCATATAGCATTACTCATAAGTATATAGATGCACGTCAGTATGGAAATACAAGCTTTATATAAGAAAAGATTAATATTAGCACATACATTCAATGTACAAATAGGCATTATTACAAAGGGCCCAACAGAAATTCTGGTGGAATTGTGCAAATATACCCCAGTGTGTATAGTTATTAATGAAGATACCTCCAGAGAAATGTTGCAGCAAAGTTCAGTTGCAAGGGTCCCTGAGGATCATCACAATGTGGTCTATGTCTTTGTGTCAGAGACCTAAACACAAGATCAGCACTAGTAGGGAGATCCTCCAACCGTTGTTCAACCAGCCTGGCATTCAGCTATTCACCAGCAAAAAAATGTAGTGTCACACTGGAACTCAGAGTCAGCCTATCTACTATGTGTCTTAGTCCCTAGCAGTTTCTAATCTGTCATGCAACCAGGCCTCTAACTAACAGAAGTGGCTGCCCAAAGCCTAACCTGGCTGTAGACTATGTTGGTTCTTAAACCCTGAGAGCTAAAACTCGCTATACAATCTCAGACCAGAAAGAACCGGGTTAAATATCAAGCGCTGCATACAAACTCTATTACAATAAACATTTTTACCTACTAATATACTGGAAGGTGACCAATGCACACAAACACAGTAGTACAGACCTAGCTACTGTATATGGCACTGTGCACTTGCGATAACAATAGGACAGAGATAAGTCTGTCACAAGGATTTGGATACACGCTTGAGAAGCTATGGGCAGCTGCATTTAAACTATTAGAACATATGAATACTTGCCTAATAGTCTCTGCTTCTGGACAGGGTAAAATACAGCCCGTTTTGAATAAGGTCACTTGGCTCAGTTCTGTGTCTATTTCCTAGAAACTCCCTTTATATAACATCACTGTTCTTCAATCGGGACTTCTGACCCAGCTAGTAGGGACAGGAAGTACCTGTCTGTAACCAACTAACTCTATAGTAAGTAATAAGGAAAAGTTATTTACAAATGCAGACAGTAGAGGGCAGCAGATCCCTACAAATGCATATTAGAATATTTATTATTCTGGAAAAGCTATAAATTCATAGGAATGCACACAGGGAACACCCTAATCACCCTGTGTGGCACAGATTCCCCCTGTATAAACCCCTGAGATTTCACCAAAGTCCCCTAATGGGGCACCTAAAAAAAAATACTAAATAAAATACTAAAAATAAAACCTACCGATACCACTGCTCTACTGACACCAACCTCCGCCCTACTGACACCATCCACTGCTCTACTTACACTGTATATATACACACACACATTCACTCACACATATGTGTTTGAGCTATGAGGTGCACACCCTAATGCAATAGGCTGTGCACACCTATGTATAAAGGCACTGTAAAACAAGCCCTTGCTGATGTCTGTAGGCGTTGTGGAGAAAGTCATCTTCAAAGCTTACTATAGAGCTGAAATCACAGCTTTTCTCTTCTTGCCTATTTGCCACCTTTCTAATGTAAACAAACACCAGGTGCTGTAATTAGACTGAAATCTAACTTTACAATCTCTGTTGTGATATTTTAGGCAGAGGTGTAATGGATGTAGTTAGTGGTCATAGTAAAATGCCTATTTCAATGGTGTCACAATGCATGTTTTATACACATTTATGCTATTAGCCTATTGTATACATATATTCCTTACTCAGACATGCTCGTCAGATTAATTACTTTCATTCTTACTTGGTTTGCTACTAACAAACAATAAAGGAAGAAACAGATGATTTCTAAGATGGCGCTTTGGGGAAGGAACCGCGCCCAAGACAGAAGTTACCATATCCTGGAAGAAAATTATAATCACATAGATACATCCAATCATGAACTCGTATGTCCTTTGCTTGATGTTCATTGAATCACGTCTATCATACATGCCTTGTAATGCCTAGCAGACCCTTTATAAGCGTAAAAAGGGGAACAAATAAAGCAGAAACATCTTAATGTTCCGTACATACTATCTGCACTAAGTTACTTGTAGTTCGTTTCCTGTATGCTCAAGTACTAACCTACATAGATACACTAATATTAAAAGAAGGTCCTATACCATTGAAGACAGAACCCGCGCCAAGGAAGGGGTTTCGCGGTAGAATCTTTAGTAGACAAAGAAGGAAATAACAAACAATCATCGTTTGGTTCATTCTTACTTTCATTAATTAGACTGCTCGTACAGACTCATTCCTTATATACATATGTTATCCGATTATCGTATTTACACATATTTTGTACGTAACACTGTGGTAACTTTATCCGTAAAATGATACTGGTGATTGATGTAG
>BLSH010214667.1:459551-483349 GCA_018402905.1 Glandirana rugosa | reverse complement strand
CCCCAAAATATTGAGACATATTCAAAAAAAAACAAGTATACCAATGGCTGTGTGAGGCCGGTCTAAATGTCTATTCTGCACAAGGTACAGACAAGTCTTGTGGGATCCATGTCTGGTTCATTTTAATAAACGTTTTTTTAAGCCATTTTTGGTGTGCCTTACTGATAGAAAACGTGCGTGTCGGCGCCGTTTTCTCTTCCTGGTCAGCGGTGCGAGTGCAGCGGCAGTAGCAGCACGGCAGGGGTGGAGAGCACACCTACAGTGGCTAAGAAGGGCATAAAGAACAGCAAGTATAGCTGACCTTTCCCTGGGGTGTTGGTGGCGGTGGTGCAGAGTCCTCCTGGGCATTACCCGGTCGCTCTGTGGGGCAGTTGGTGGGGCCACGTTGTGGGGGTGTCATGGCCTGTAGGCCTTCTAAGTGTTCCGGTGGTACAATGGTGGCTGAACCTGCGGGTTCTTCTCCGGAGGGGTCCGCAGAAGCGCAAGCTGCGCTGGGACCTCTGGTTCCCCTGGAGCAGTTAACATCCATTTTGGGAGAGTTTTTTGCCCGGGGGGTACCGAGCCATGCCAAGGGGGTGACAAAAAAGCGTCCACCCCTCCCTCTTCAGGGGAGGAATCTGAACCGAAAGGGGGCTCTGTGGTCACAGGGACCCCCGTGGAGCTCTCAGATGGTGAACTGGAGCCTTTGGACGGTGAGGAGGACCAGGGGGCCTCAGTTGCATGCGAAAGGGCGTTGGTGGGCTCCCTGATCACCGACATCCGTGAGTCGTTGTGGCTGGACCAGGCTGGGGAGTTGCAAGAGACTGCCTACATGTGTGGGTCCTTAAAGCCGACGCGGACCCCTGAGGTGTTTCCTTATGTCCAATTTTTTGACCAGTTTGTGTATAAGGAATGGCAGTGTCCACAGAATTCCTTTTCACTGGCCAAACATTTCTCTGTGCGCTGTCCCTTTGAGGACAGCCTTTTGCAGAACCTCTTTGTGGTTCCCAAGAAAGGTGGGGTCAGGCCAGTTCTGGACCTAAAAGCGCTCAACCACTTTGTGAGAGCGTGAAACTTCAGGATAGAATCAATCCGCTCGGTCGTGGCCGCCCATCACCAAGGGGACTTCATGGCATCTCTGGACATCAGGGACGCTTATCTTCACGTTCCCATTTGTCTCCAGCATCAGCGCTTCCTGCATTTTGCAGTAGGAGACCTACAGTACCAATTTGTGGCACTCCCGTTCGGTCTGGCCTCTGCTCCTTTGGTCTTCACCAAGCTGTTGGCTCTGGTGCTGGCTCTATTGAGGCAGAGAGGCATTGCTGTGGTAGCATACCTCGATGATCTGCTCCTGCGAGCAGAGTCAGCTTCGGCTCCGGAGGACAATGTTGCTATCACTATGACCTCGATGAGAGACTTCGGCTGGCTGATCAACCTGCAGAAGTCGACATTGACCCCGTCTTGTCGACTGGAATATCTGGGCCTAATATTGGACACGGAGCAGGCGAAGGTGTTCCTACTTCCGGCCAAGTTGCTGACGCTGCAAGCAGCAGTGCGAACCCTGCTGTCACGTCGGTGGTCCTCCTTACGGTTCTGTATGCGGGTGTTGGAGCTCATGGTCTCGGCCTTAGAGGCGATACCGTACGCCCAGAGTCACACTCGGCTCCTACAGCGAGCGATCCTGATACGATGGGACAAGTCTCCATTGTCCCTGGATCAACTGATCAAATTGGATCATCAGACCAGGGGGTCCTTGACCTGGTGGCTTCGGGCCCCGGCATTGACTTTGGGAAAGTCGTTTCTTCCACTAAATTGGTCGATAGTCACGGCGGACGCCAGCCTATCGGGCTGGGGAGGAGTCCTGGGACAGTGTTCTGCTCAGGGCCGTTGGTCAGTGCAGGAATCGCGCCTTCCGATAAAAGTGCTGGAGTTGAGGGCGATCAGGCTCTGTCTCTCCCACTGGTCGGCGAGGCTGCGCGGCCTCCCGGTTTGGGTTAATTCGGACAATGCCACAGCAGTGGCATACGTGAGCCATCAGGGCGGAACAAGGAGCTCGGCAGCAGCTGCGGAAGCGGACCACATTCTGAGGTGGGCAGAACTTCACGTGTCGGCAATCTCCACCATCTACATCCCGGGCGTAGAAAACTGGCAGGCGGACTTTCTCAGTCGCCAGACACTGGATCAGGGGGAATGGTCTTTGCATCCAAAAGTGTTCCACCAGATTTGCAAACAGTGGGGCACGCCAGACATGGGCCTAATGGTGTCCAGGATCAATCACAAGGTGCAGACCTTTGTGTGCAGGACAAGGGATCCGTTGGCGGCGGCCATGGACGCACTAGTAGCACCTTGGTTTCGGTACCGGCTTCTTTACGCCTTCCCCCCTCTCAAGCTTCTACCGGGGCTCCTGCGCAGGATAGAAGCAGAGGGAATCCCGGCAATCCTGGTGGCTCCGGATTAGCCTCGGCACCCTTGGTACGCCAACGTGGTGCGGATGGTAACAGACGTCCCCTGGCAGCTCCCGCTTTGCGAATATCTGCTGTCACAGGGACCCATCCTGCACCCTGCTTTACCCTCGCTGGCTTTGACGGCTTGGCTATTGAGTCCCAGGTGCTGAGGGATAGGGGCGTCTCTGACTCCGTAATCCCTACCATGCTTAAGGCACGTAAGTGTACTTCGCGCAAGATATATCATCGCACCTGGAAGGCTTATATTGCCTGGTGTGAGGCAGGGGGTTGGAACCCCCGCTCTTTCACTGTATCTCGGGTACTGGCTTTCTTGCAGCAAGGCCTGGATAACAAATTGGCTTTGAGTACACTCAAATGTCAGATTTCGGCTCTGGCGATCTTTTTTCAACGTCCGTTAGCAACGCATTCTTTGATCCGTACATTCATACAGAGTGTACGTCATGTGGCTCCTCAGGTAAGGTCACCCTTGTCACCGTGGGATTTAAATTTAGTACTATCTGTACTGCAGAAACTGCCATATGAGAAGATCAGGGATATTCCCTTACAATTGCTGTCACAAAAGGTGGCTTCTTTGGTGGCCATTACATCCGCTAGGCGGGTGTCTGAGTTTGCGGCTTTGTCTTGCAGGTCTCCCTACTTGGTCCTTCATAAGGATAAGGTGGTGCTGCGTCCTTCTCCTTCATTCCTACCGATGGTGGTTTCCTCTTTTCACATTAATGAGGACATTGTTCTTCCTTCATTGTGTCCACACCCGTCACACCCCAAAGAGGTTGCCTTACATTCTTTGGATGTCGTGAGGGCTTTGCGGGTGTATTTGACGGCTACAGCTTCTTTTCGGAAGTCTGATGCTTTGTTTGTGCTGACGGAAGGGCCGCAAAAGGGTTTGGCAGCCTCATAAGCTACTGTTTTCCATTGGATCAGACAGACGGTGACCCATGCGTATACGGTTCAGGGCCAAGAACCCCCTTTTCCGGTCACGGCTCATTCCACCAGGGCAATTAGCCCTTCCTGGGCCTTCAGGCACCAAGCTTCGGTGTCTCAGGTGTGCAAGGCGGCTACATGGGCCTCGGTGCACACTTTTGTTAAATTTTACAAAGTTGATGTGTCAGCATCCGCAGATTGTTGCCGCAAAGTTTTGCAGGTGGCGGTGTAGGCGCGGCTGGCGCCTCCTGAGAGGTTTTCTCTTGGGTACAATTGCTGTTGTTTACCTGCCCCGCTTGAATGACACTGCTTTGGGACATCCCCACTTGTCAAGTATGGAGGCTGCGTCTGTCAATGAACGTAAGAGAAAATAGGATTTTTTTAACTTACCATAAAATCCTTTTTTCTGAGTTCATTGACAGATGCAGCACCCACCCCTCCGTGTTGCGTTTGTACGGCTTGTTACGAACTGATATGCTCTGCAGAGCTGAGGGGTTATATACTGAGTGAGGAAGGCCCCCTGGGAGGGGTCAGCTTGCTTTTTTTCTGAACTTCGTTCTGCCTAGTCTACTCCTAGTAGGATATGCATAAACCCCACTTGTCATGTATGGGGGCTGCATCTGTCAATGAACTCAGAGAAAAGGATTTTACAGTAAGTTAAAAAATCCTATTGTTCCACCATGTTGCTGAAATGCTGCCTCCTGCTAAGACGTTGCCTATCAGCTGGTGGTGCTGTTTGTTGTGGCGGGCTGCTGACAAAGTTTTTCCACATTTCGGCCATGCTAACCCTGCCTTCTGAGGTGCTGGCGGTGCCACAGCTGCATTGGCGACCTCTTCCTCCTCCTCCGCCTTTGCCTTGTGCTTCCACAGAGCCCTCTGTGTCATTTGGGAATGCCCTCAGCAACGCCTCTACCAGCGTGCGCTTGTAGTCGCGCATCTTCGGATCACGCTCTAGTGAGGGAATTAAGGACGGCACGTTGTCCTTGTAACGGGGATCCAGCAGGGTGGCCACCCAGTAATCGGCACAAATTAAAATGTGGGCAACTCGGCTGTCGTTGAGCAGGCACTGCAGCACGTAGTCGCTCATGTGTGCCAGGCTGCTCAGAGGCAAAGACAAGCTGTCCTCTGTGGGAGGTGTATCATCTGTGTCCTCTGTATCCCCCCAGCCACGCTCCAGTGATGCCCAGGAGCTGCTTTGGGTGCCACCCTGCTATGAACATGGTTCTTCCTCCTCCTCCTCATCATCTACCTCATCCTCCTCATCCTCCAGAACTGTGCCCTGGCTTGAAAATTTTTTACCTGGCCTATGCTGGTGCAGGAACCCACCCTCCGAGCCACTTGTGAATGACTGGCCTGATAACCGTGGAAATGACCCCTCTTCCTACTCCTCTTGCTTCTGTGCCACATCCTCTTCCATCATCGCCCGAAGTGTTTTTCAAGGAGACATAGAAGTGGGATAGTAACGCTGAGAACAGCGTCATCGGCACTGGCCATCTTGGTGGAGTACTCGAAACACCGCAATATGGTTCACAGGTCTCGCATAGAAGCCTACTCGTTGGTGGTGAAGGGGTGCTGTTCCGCAGAGTGACTGACCCGTGCGTGTTGCAGCTGAAACTCCACTATTGCCTGCTGCTGCTCACACAGTCTCTCCAGCATGTGCAAGGTGGAGTTCAACCTTGTGGGCACGTCACATAGGGGGCAGTGAGCGGGAAGGCCGAAGCTCCACTGCAATGCAGAGAGGCAAGCAGCAGCAGGGTGAGAACGCTGAAAGCGCGCACAGACAGCAGCTCACATATATCCGGGTAGTTTTTTAGAAATTTCTGCACCACCAAAGTCAGCACATGCGCCAGGCAACGGATGTGCGTCAAACCAGCTAGGCTCAGAGCTGCTACGAGATTTCGCCCTTTACCGCACACCACCAGGCCGGGCTTGAGGCTCAGTGGCAACAACCACTCATCCGTCTGTTGTTCAATGCCCGTCCACAGCTGCTGCACAGTGTGGGGTTTATCCCCCAAACATCTCAGTTTTAAAACAGCCTGCTGGCTTTTCCCCCTGGATGTGCTGAAGTTGGTGGTGAAGGTGTTATGTTGAGCGGATGAGGAGGTGGTAGAGGAGGAGGAAGTGCAGTAGGAGGAGGAGGCAACAGGAGGCAATGAGAAATGCCCTGTAATCCTCGGTGGCGGAAGGACATGCGCCAAACGGCTAGCCACCTCAGGCCCACCCGCCACTACATTTGCCCAGTGTGCAGTTAGCGAGATATAGCGGTCCCTGCCCGTGCTTACTGGTCCATGTATCAGTGGTTATGTGAACCTTGCCACAGATGGCGTTGAGCAGTGCACACTTGATCTCGTCCCCGACTTGTTTGTGCAGGGAAGGGGTGGCTTGCCTGGAAAAGTAGTGGCTGCTGGGGACCACGTACTGTGGGACAGCCATCGCCATCAGGTTTTTATAACTGTCCGTGTCCACCAGACGGAATGACAGCATTTCAAAGGCCAGGATCGCGGGTGGGTAGGGGGGTACTTCCTCTTTCTTTCCAGTGTTTGGGAGATGGAAAGCTGTAAGCTTCCATGGGACGCGTGGAAATGCTTGGGGACGGTAGCGGACATGATGGCATTGCTGTTTGCTGGGTGGCAGGTGACACTGGCATTGTAGAGGTGGAGGAAGAGGCAGAGGCAGCAGCAGAAGAGGAAGCAGGAGGCCAAGACCTTTCCTGGATTTTCAGGTAATTATTCCACTGCAGCAAGTGCTTTGAATTTAGATGCCTGGTTATGGAGGTTGTTCTCAGGTTTAGAACATTTGTGCCTCGCTTTAGCCTCTCATTGCACAGTGTGCAAACCACTTGTGTCTTGTAGTCAGCACATTTTCTGAAGAACTGCCACGCCGGGGAACGCCTTTGAGCTGCCTTTGGTGTACTAGGTCCCTGGGTGCGGTGGGTAGTAGCAGGCATACTGTCTAGGGGACGCTCGCTCCACTTTTGCAACCTGCTTCCTCTTTTGCTGTGCTGGTGCCTCTGTGCGACCACCACCTCTTCCTCCAAACTGCACACGTCACTCGCACGACCTTCATTCCATGTGGGGTCTAGGACTTCATCATCTTCCACATCATCTTCCATCCACCTTCACCACTGCCCTCCTTGTCAGTCTGCACACTGAGGAAAGTCGCAGCAGTTGGCACCTGTGTTTTGTCATCATCAGAGACGTGCTGTGCTGGTGTTTCCATGTCCTCATCCTGCAACAGAAGTGGTTGGGCATCGGTGCACTCAATGTCTTCCACTTCTGGGACAGGGCTATGTGGATGGCCCACGGAAAGCACACTAGCAGAGTCATCAAAAAGCATAAGAGACTGCTGCATGACTTGGGGCTCAGACTGCTTGGCTGATTTACAAGGGGCCGAGGTAAAAGACAGAGGGCCATTTGGTTCAGGTGCCAACTCTGAGCTTTCATCAAGAGACCGAGTGGGAGACAATGTGAAGGAACTGGAGGCATTGTCAGCCACCCAATTTACTATCGCCTATACTTGTTCTGGCCTCACCATTCGTTGAGCGCCATTCGGGCCTACCATATAACATTGAAGGTCCTGTCGGCTACCTGAGGTAGGTGTTTCATTTGTGCGTGTAGCTGGCACAGATTGACAACGTCCTCTCCTTGCAACAGCAGCTTCAGCAACACCACCAACACCAGCAGCACCACGACCACGTCCATTATTTGATGCTCTCCTCAGTCTGGACACAAATGTACTATGTAGCACTATTTATAAATTATTATTCTTTTTAAAATAAAAAAAAAAAATTGTAGATGCACTTTTTATTTTTTGTGAGAAATGTACCACTCACACCAGCAGCAGGAACCTCTCCACCGCTCACACCAGCAGCAGGAACCTCTCCCTACACCAGTATGAGATGATTTTAGAACGATAATCTGTCTTTCACAGCACTGACAGGAAAATGTCCCTACTACAGTATGAGATGATTTTAGAACAATAATCTCCCCCTCACAGCACCGACAGGAACCTCTCCCTAATGCAGTAGTAGATGGTTTTAGAACGAAAAACTCTCCCTCAGAGCACCAACAGGAACCTCTCCCTAATGCAGTAGTAGATGGTTTTAGAATGATAATCTCTCCTTCAGAGCACAAACAGGAACCTGTCCCTAATGCAGTAGTAGATGGTTTTAGAACGATAAACTCTCCCTCAGAGCATCAACAGGAACCTCTCCCTAATGCAGTAGTAGATGGTTTTAGAATGATAAACTCTCCCTCAGAGCACCAACAGGAACCTCTCCCTAATGCAGTAGTACATGGTTTTAGAACGATAAACTCTCCCTCAGAGCGCCAACAGGAACCTCTCCCTAATGCAGTAGTAGATTTTTTTAGAATGATAAACTCTCCATCAGAGCTCCAACAGGAACCTCTCCCTAATGCAGTAGTAGATGGTTTTAGAATGATAAAGTCTCCCTCAGAGCACCAACAGGAACCTCTCCCTAATGCAGTAGTGGATGGTTTTAGAATGATAAACTCCCCCTCAGAGCATCAACAGGAACCTCTCCCTAACGCAGTAGGAGATTGTTTTAGAACGATAAACTCTTCCTCAGAGCACCAACAGGAACCTCTCCCTAATGCAGTAGTAGATGGTTTTAGAATGATAATCTCTCCCTCAGAGCACTAAAAGAAACCTTTCCCTAATGCAGTAGTAGATGGTTTTAGAATGATAAACTCTCCCTCAGAGCACCAACAGGAACCTCTGCCTAATGCAGTAGTAGATGGTTTTAGAACAATAAACTCTCCCTCAGAGTGCAAACAGGAACCTCTCCCTAATGCAGTAGTAGATGGTTTTAGAACGATAAAGTCTCCCTCAGAGCACAAACAGGAACCTCTCCCTAATGCAGTAGTAGATGGTTTTAGAATGATAAACTCTCCCTCAGAGCACCAACAGGAACCTCTCCCTAATGCAGTAGTAGATGGTTTTGAACGATAAACTCTCCCTCAGAGCACCAACAGGAACCTCTCCCTAATGCAGTAGTAGATGGTTTTAGAACGATAAACTCTCCCTCAGTACACCAACAGGAACCTGTCCCTAATGCAGTAGTAGATGGTTTTAAAACGATAAACTCTCCATCAGAGCATCAACAGGAACATCTCCCTAATGCAGTAGGAGATGGTTTTAAAACGATAAACTCTCCCTCAGAGCACCAACAGGAACCTCTCCCTAATGCAGTAGTAGATGGTTTTAGAATGATAATCTCTCCCTCAGAGCAACAACAGGAACCTCTCCCCAATGCAGTAGTAGATGGTTTTAGAACGATAAAATCTACCACAGAGCACCAACAGGAACCTCTCCCTAATGCAGTAGTAGATGGTTTTAGAATGAGAATCTCTCCCTCAGAGCACCAACAGGAACGTTTCCCTAATGCAGTAGTAGATGGCTTTAGAATGAGAATCTCTCCCTCAGAGCACCAACAGGAACGTTTCCCTAATGCAATAGTAGATGGTTTTAGAATGATAATCTCTCCCTCAGAGCACCAACAGTTACGTCTCCCTGATGCACTATAAGAGGGTTCTGAACGCTAATGTCTCCCTCACAGCACAGACAGGAACATCTCCCTAATGCACTATAAGATGGTTCTGAACGCTAATGTCTCCCTCACAGGACCGCAATGAAGGTCTCCCTAATGCAGTCTTAGATGGTTGTGAATAGAGTTGAGCGAACCCGAACTGTAAAGTTCGGGTCCGTACCGAACTTTCGGGTGTCCGTGTACCGACGGGTTCTGGGTCCTGGTATTTTATCACGCATGTCGAATAGCTGCAGGGCAGCCAATCAACAAGCGTTTCACTGGTTTTCCCTAGAAGCCATCACAGCCATGGCTACTAATGGCATGGCTGTGATTGGCCAGTGCATCATGTGACCCAGACTCTATATGAGGCTGGAGTGACAGTGCTGCATGTCACATGCTTTTAGGTTAGTGTAGGGAGAGGATGCTGCCGATGCTGTGAGGGACAGATTGTGAGGGACAGATTGCAGTGATAATAACTTGGTAGAGATTACTACTACTGCTTTGAGGGACAGATTGTAGATCTATAACTCATCCTGCATTACAGAAAGATCTGATTACAGAACAATCTCTCATCCGGCATTGCAGAACGATCTGATTACAGAACGATCTTTCATCCTGCATTACAGAACGATCTGATTACAGAACAATCTCTCATCCTGCATTACAGAACGATCTTAAGGGACAGATTGCAGATCTACTATAACATCTCCCATTTTTCTTCCTTTTGCAGCCCTCTAGCACTCTTCAGGACTTTTTTACAATCATTTTTTGTGCCGAAAAGTTCGGGTCCCAATTAAATTCAATGGGGTCCGGGGTAAAGTTCAGATGACGTTCGGTACTGAACCCGAACGTTTCCAGAAAGTTTGGCCGAACCCGCCGAACCCGAACATCCAGGTGTACGCTCATCTCTAGTTGTAAACGCTAATCTTTCCCTCACAGCAGCGGAATGAAGCTCTCCCTACTCTAGTCTGAGACGATCTGACACGCGGCGCTACGTGACTCCAGCCCCATATAGAGGCTGGGTCACATGATGCACTGGCCAATCACAGCCATGCCATTAGTAGGCATGGCTGTGATGGCTTCTAAGGGCGAACTAGTGAAAAGCTTGTTGATTGGCTGCCAAGCAGCTATAGAAAAGGCGCCAAAAATACCCGAATACCGAACCCGAATCCAGACTTTTTTTTCAAATGTCCGGGTTCGGGGAACGGACACCCTAAAGTCCGGTACGGACCCGAACTTTACAGTCCAGGTTCGCTCAACTCTATTCATGAGGAGTATTCCTGATTCCACTTGAGTAACAAAATGGGGTCCCTTGGAGGTAAGTAGGGGTACCCCTCAGGTGTGCGTCCCCAGTAAGGGGAATAGTTCACAGGAAATAAAGGATGCCTATGGATAAAACAATATACAAGAGTTGTATGAGAAAAGCTGCCTTTAAGTTCAGGGTAGTGCCAGTTAAGGGGTATGCAAAAAATAATCAGATCTGCCATTTACCTTGGTCCACTAAAAAAGGTGTATCCCCGCTGGCTGCCCTGACAGAGCATCTAGTGCCTGTTTAACTACTTCAGCCCTGGAAGGATTTCACACTTTAGGACCAGTGCACTTTTTGCGATTAGGCGCTGCGTCGCTTTAACTGAGAATTGTGCGGTCGTGCGGCGTTGTACCCAAACGAAATTTGCGTCCTTTTTTTCCCACAAATATAGCTTTCTTTTGGTGGTATTTGATCACCTCTGCGTCTTTTCTGATCGCCGCTATAAACAAAAGTTAGCTATAAACCACAATGCTAGTTATCGCGGCCGCCGTCCTGTGAAGGCGGTTCGCGATAACGAACCACCTTGACGCCGTCACGCTGCGGCGGGCGGTCGGCAAGTGGTTAAATAGTGTCAAATGGCACCAAAATTGGTGTCACATGACCGGGGTCAGGGGCGGGGCCGGTATGATTGGTGGGGCGAACATGTGATAGAAACTGAGCATTGAGAAGTAAAGTAATGTTATGGGCATAGTCACTTGACATGAAGGTAGAATCAACATCCTGTGGAGCACAGGATGTAAAAGCAGACTTACTCCCGGAAGTGGGGTTGTGAAGCCTCAGTTACACCCATGGAGCATGTGCAGTCGCCGCATATGCATGATAGGCAAAATCAAGCAAAACAGACCACAACACGGGGTCAATGTAGAATTTTGCTTGTGTGGCACGAAGTGTAGGCGGATGTTATGGGCATAATCACCCAACACGAAGCTAGAATCAACATCCTGCGAAACAGGGTGTAAAAGCAGACTTACGCCTGGAAGTGGGGTTGTGAAGCCTCAATTACACCCATAGAGCACGTGCAGTTGCCACAGAGATGCGACTCATATACAGCAAGTGCTAAAAAATATAAAGAATGCAGACACATGCCATCTTGTGGTGACGCAATAACAACCATGAAATATACACGATTGACAAAATCAAGCAAAATAGACCACAACAACTGGTAAAAGAAAAATTTTGCTTGTGTGGTTAAGGCGGAAGCATATGAGCATGACCACTTCATAGAATCAAATACAAGGAGCAAATTCTCCTGAACTAAGGCACACATGACACTGTCAGGAGACCACCTCCGCCCCTGGAATTTGGGCCAGGAGACCTATGCCCGGGCGCACGTAGCGTTTGCGTGCGTGCGCGCGCTTGTGCGTGCGCGTATGCGGTGGCACGGGCTCCAAAACGGCCATTTAAGCTGACAGCACCCTGCAATCGGTGCTGTCCGTTCTACCGCGTTCATGTTCTATAGCGATCTGTTCTGAAGACTTCCTGTTTACCTGTGAACCGGCTTGACCTGTACCTGTCTGAACTCTGCCTGCACGACTCCTGGCTTGCCAACGACCATCCTTCTGCCTGACCCCTTGATACTTCAGTTGTCTGCCCGCTGCCGAACCTGCTTGCACCCGACTTCCTGCTCCTTTTGTACCACCTTGCCTGCATGTTACCGACCTGTCTCACTACTCTTCAGCCTTGCACGAACCTCTGGACGACATCTCATCACCACCTGTGTCCGATCCAGCCCTCGTGCCCCCCTGCATTCTAGAACTCCCTGTCTGCTCTATCAGGGGTTCTGGAACCAGGGCCGTAAGAGAGGTTGCCCACTGCATAAGTCAGACTCTACCATCAGGTACGTGACAGCAACGGACAGCCATTCCGAGTCTGCGCAGGGGCCCTCTCCAATGGAGGATCTAAGTGTGCACCTAGCTGGGCTCACCCAAGCGGTGAAGGACTTACAAGTAGAGCACACCCGGTTGGAAAATACAGTCCTGGAACTCTCCTTGCCAGCTCCACCCAGCGCCAGTCAGCCGGCTGCCCACACTATGGTCACCTTGCCTATTGAACTCGAGGTACCTTTGCCCGAGAGGTTCACGGGGGACCGCCGGAAGTTTCGGGCCTTTCCAAGGTGGGATTGGTCATCTCTCTTCTACTAGATGAACCCCAAACCAAGGCCCACCGGCTGCTGGAACAAAAGGCCCCTGAAACCACCAACCTCGTCCTTTTCTTTCTGTCCATGGTCTGGCTGTACGAGGATCCCCATCAGGTTGCCACGGCAGAGGCTGCTCTTAATGCGCTCCAGCAAGGCCGCCATACGGAGAAAGATTGCGTAGCAGAGTTCTGGCACTGCAGCGCAGACACAGCCTGGAATGCAGTGCTCTGTCATCAGTTCAGGCTGGGGCTTTCTGAGCTGCTCAAAGATGAGCTGGCCCGTGTTGGTGTCCCCCGGACTCTGGATACCCTGATCAACCTGGCCATCCAGGTTGACTGGCATCTGAGGAAGCATAGAGCTGAAGAAGCTGCAGGATCTGCACGACCTGCCCGGATGATACCCAGAGTGCCCAGCTACCTGGGAACAGCTCCTCAAGCCCTCCCGGAACCCAGACCTCTAAGCCCCTCACTCTCTCCTGAAGAGAGACAAAGATGCCTGACCCTTAATCTCTGCCTCTATTGCGGAGGCCCAGAACATCTTGTCAGGTCCTGTCCGGTCAAGTGTGGGAAGGGTCCCCACGCTACCACAGGAGGACTCTAATCCTTACCCAATTTCTCTAACCACCTTGTTCTTCTCCTTCATTTTCAGCTCCCTAATGGGAATATCCAGGTCCCAGCTATCTTGGTCTCCGGAGCCTGCAGCTGCTTTGTTGACCTGACCTTTGCAGCTCAACATCAAATTCCCCTCAAACCTAAGACCCATCGGATGGCCATCCACTTAGCTGATGGGTCCACCATTAAATCTGGAGCAGTCACCCATGCAACTGTCCCTCTTCTTGCCCGGACAACAGACGGCCATTCGGAACACCTGTTGTTGGACGCCATTGCGTTCCCTGTCTTCCCGGTCATTCTGGGTCTGCCATGGCTCCGGGCACACTGCCCCACCATTGAGTGGTCCACTGGAGAAGTTCAGTTTCCCTCCTCTTATTGCCAATGCAACTGCCTACCTCCGGCTCCGGAATCTCTTTCTTCTTTGCTCTATCTGAACTCTGATCCGGAAACCCGCCTCGCTGTTCCATCCGTCTACCACGTGTTCCTGGATGTGTTCAGCGAGAAAGGGGCAGATGAACTCCCACCTCATAGGTCATACGACTGCCCTATAGAAATGCTACCTGGGGTAGAAGTAACTTTCAGCTGAATCTACCCGCTCTCTGAGTTGGAACTGAAAGCCCTCAAGGCTTACCTTGATGATAACCTTAAAAAAGTTTTCATCGGCTTCTCTGCCGGCTACTATAAAAAATTTGCCCCTACCCTCGTTCCACATATGGTGAAATTTTTTAATTTTCTGAGGGGCGGCTCTCCCCTGGATAAAGCCCTGAATTCTGCGTATATTTCAGTTATACCCAAACCAGGCAAAGACACCAGCACAGTCAATAATTATAGACCAATTTCACTGATCAACAATGATCTTAAACTCTTAACCAAAATACTGGCCAACAGATTATCTTCCTTTATTGCTCAATATGTACACCAGGATCAGTCTGGCTTTATCCCGGGGAGACAAGGGACTGATCAAATAAGGAGATCCATTGATATCATCTCCGTCCTCAATTCTAGATGAGATGGGGGGCGTCCTCAGGAAGGTTACCTCCTATCCATTGATATCCAAAAGGCGTTCGACACGGTCTCCTGGCCTTACATTTTCAAAACTTTGACAAGATGGGGATTCGGCCCTAAATTCCTAGGCATATTACAATCACTATATTCCACGCCTACAGCACAGGTCAAGATGCAGGGCTATTTTTCAGAGACATTCAGAATTGAGAGGGGCACTAGACAAGGGTGTCCGCTCTCCCCCTTAATTTTTGCGATAGCCATCAAATCACTAGCTATTGCAATCAGGCAGAATGTTAACATTAAAGGGGTTCAATGTGGGTCACGAGAGCATAAATGTGCATTGTTTGCAGATGATTTGTTGTTATTTATCACATCTCCACTGACCTCGACCCCCAATATTTTCGCCACGTTGGATCAATTTGGAGAGGTCTCTGGACTCAAAGTCAATATGAACAAATCACAGGCACTAAACATTTCGGTCCCATTAGCCCTCCTTAGTTCGCTTCAGTCACACTTTACCTTTGAATGGGGTCAAGACTCCATCTCTTACCTGGGTGTGAACCTAACTCCTAGGTATGATACCTTATACAAAGCAAACTATCCCCCAATGTTTCATAAACTAACGGCAGACATGGCGGCATGGTCTAAACTGGAACTTTCTTGGCTTGGTCGTATCCATGCTACCAAAATGACGCTGCTGCCACGTCTGCTTTATCTCTTTAGAGCTTTGCCCATCCCCATCCTGAAAACCCAATTATCTCAATTCCAATCCAAAATACTCAAATTTATCTGGGGCTCAAAAGGTAGCAGATGCTCTCGGCACACCCTGTTCCGCTTGAAATCTCAGGGGGGATTGGGAGTCCCCAATTTATGGTGGTACTTTCAGGCAGCCCAGCTGACCCAGATCTCTATGGCCTATGCCGGTAGCGGTAAACCTGATTGGCTTCTTATTGAAAGGTCGCCCCGGAACCTTAGACCACCAATACTTTCCCCCACGCTCTCACAATCAATGGCCCTCTGTGACCGCTTGCTTAAGGTTCCTAGTTTAGCCTCCCCCTTGTGCCCGCTGGCCCATCTATTTAACAATCCGAACTTCGCCCCGGGTCTCAATATTCTCGCATTTAGGTGGTGGCTTAATAAGGGTCTCTTTCGGATTGGTCACTTTTTCTCCCCAGTGGGTCCTCTTACAGCGGGATTTTACTGTAGTAAATTAGGAATGCCCACCACGGAGAAATTTCGCTATATGCAAATATCCCATTATCTACACTCCATATGGCACAACAAACCTGACCCTCCAAACATCACGCCCTACGAAAACTGGTGCGCTAACATTAAGGATCAGAGAGGAGGAATTTCGCTTATTTATGCTGCACTTGCGGATAACCTAACTAAACCATCTTATGCTACAACATGGGAAAAGGAATTAGACGAATCATGGCCTCTGGAGGTCTGGAATGGGGGGATGCAGTACTCATTCAAGGGGATAGTGAACATCTCTCTGATAGAGGCAAATATCAAAGTGTTAACGCGATGGTACAGAGGTCCTTACTCTCTAGCAAAAATTTTCCCTGATGCTTCACCCTTATGCTTCAGGAACTGCACCCATGCGGGCGCTATGCTGCACGTTTGGTGGTCATGCCCCCGTATTAGGGGCCTCTGGAATAAGATTTTTACAATCATCCGCAAAATCACAGGGAAACCAGTTCCCCAATCCCCAGGGATAGCCCTCCTCAATCACAGAATTGATCGCCTCAATAAACACCTTCACAGACTGGTCTCCTTCATTTTGACTGCCACTAAGATTACTATAGCTAGGTATTGGAAGAAGCCCAATGTTCCTTTGGCCGCAGTCAAACGCAAAATTTCATGGATCCTAACACAAGAAAAGGCTGTGAGCATTCTTTTGGACAAAATTCCTGCCTTTGAACGGACCTGGGAACCTTGGATGAAATTCTCCCAACCCCCTCCTGGGTTTGGGAGTCAGTGATCCTCAACGGGATAGACTCGGATGACTGGGGCACACACTCTTTCTCTGTCATCTTCTCGTCACCTTACTTACTTTCCTTTTCCCTCTTTCACCGATTTTTTCTTCCTCTTTTTCTACCTTCAGCCTCTTCCACTTACTCCGTGTGGCAGGGGTTGAGGGGGTGAGCCTTTGCTTGCTAGGTTTGCTTATATGTTTTCAGAAGACTGCATAGCAGCCCTCTTTGGGGCCCTCACCTATGGAGGTCAGGTACCTAAGGTAGGCTTTCCCTCCCTAGCATGGGAGGGCCTGGGACGGAGACTAGGTCCACAGCAGGATCCCCTTAGGGGTGGCCCTAGCTCTCCTTCCTCCAGGTCCTAGGCTGGCTAAAATTTTAAAAATTTATAAGCTGAAAATGACAGGTATTGCACCAACCTTTGTTAATGCTGATGGTAAAGTCTTGGGTCCCTTATGTTCGAAGGAACATTTATTCCTTTTGTTATACCTAGGGGATTGCACCTGTTTATTGCTTTCAGACCATGTAACTCCTAGCTTAACACAGCTTTGTACATCTTCTGCGTTCATCTGTACTGATTGTATTCATTGTATTCTTCAATAAAATTTTTTGAAACAAAAAAAAAAAAAAAAAAAGTTTTCATTCTGCCCTCCACATCACCTACAGGGGCTGGAATATTATTTGTAGAGAAGAAAGACCACTCTCTCAGACCCTGCATAGACTATAGAGACCTTAATAAGATTACGGTTAAAAAAACGATATCCCTTGCCATTAGTCCCTGAACTATTTCAAAGACTTGGAACAGCTGCTGTATTCACCAAACTGGATCTTCACGGAGCCTATAACCTCATTCGCATCCGAAAAGGTGACGAATGGAAGACCGCTTTCCGGACACGCTTCGGTCACTATGAATACTTAGTGATGCCCTTCGAGCTCTGTAATGCTACAGCCACGTTCCAGCACCTGGTGAATGATGTGTTCCCTGACTACCTGGATCAGTTCGTCATCATTTACCTTGACGACATCCTCATCTTTTTGACCTCTCTGGAAGAACACTGCAGGCACGCCGGGTGTGCGTCTTACAACGCCTGCGTCAGCATGGACTCTATGCTAAGGCTGAAAAGTGTGCCTTTGAGTGCTCCAGCATCTCGTTCTTGGGCTTCAACATTTCAGTCACCGGAGTCACCATGAACCCATAGAAGGTCTCCACAATCTTGGATTGGCCAGCTCCCATTGACAGGAAAAGGGTCCAACGGTTTGTAGGCTTCGCCAATTTTTACAGGAAGTTTATTAAGGGGTTTTCTGCTGTCATCTCACCCATTACCCAACTCACTAAACAAGGCTCCCACTTCCACTGGTCTCCCGAGGCCCAAATGGCCTTTCTGAAGCTCAAGGAACTATATACTACCGCACCTGTTCTAAAGCATCCGGATACAGCCCTGCCTTACATCCTGCAGGTGGATGCTTTGGAGACTGCAGTGGGAGCAGTTCTATCCCAGAGATGAGGGCCAAAGGCCTCTCTACACCCCATCGCCTTTTTCTCCCGCAAGCTTACGGCACCAGAGAAAAATTACGATGTGGGGGACCAGGAACTTCTGGCGATCAAGTCCGCCCTACAGGAATGGCGGTATCTGCTGGAGGGAGCTCTTCATCCTGTCATGGTCTTCACCGACCATAACAACTTAGAGTACCTGCGCACAGCTAAAAGGCTGAAGCCACACCAGGCACGATGGTCTCTATTTTTTCCCCGCTTTCAGTTGCACATTACTTACAGGTCCGGTCAAAGAATGTAAAGCCGGATGCTCTGTCCAGAATGTTCAGCAAGCCTGGAGACTCCACGCCACCGGATACCATCCTCCCATCCCTGAGCTGCTTGTTAATGCAGGAAGATCTGTTATCTCGGATTAAACAATCCCTGACTGGATCAACCATGTCTCCTGACCCCAGACTAGCAATGAAGGATGGACTGTGGTAGTTCCAAGACAAGCTCTACATCCCAGAAGAGCGACATCTAACAGTCCTGGAACTCTGCCACAACCATCAATTGGCCGGACACTTTAAAGGTCGCAAGACTGCGGAGCTGCTGTCACGCTCCTTTTGGTGGCCTTCCGCTGACGAGGACTGTCGGAAGTACGCCAGCATCTGTCCGGTCTGTGCCCAACACAAGATCAGGGCTAAAGCATGGGGTTTATTGAACCCACTCCCCATTCCTGAACATCCATGGTCCCAGATATCAATGGATTTTATAGTGGAGTTACCCCTATCTGGAGGATTTAATTCCATCTTTGTAATTGTGGATCGCCTTACTAAAATGGCCTACTTCATCCCGATGAAAGGCACCCCTACCGCAGCCGAGACTGCAGAGACATTTATCAAAGAATTGGTCCGACTTCACGGGCTTCCTGTTAACATTGTCTTGGATCGTGGGGTGGAGTTCACCTCCCGGGTCTGGAAAGCCTTGTGTTCTATACTAAAGATCGAACTGGCATTCTCTTCTGCTTATCACCCTCAGACAAATGGCCAGACAGAAAGGATTAACCAGACCTTGGAACAATATATCCGATGCTACTCTTGCTTTGCCCAAGATGATTGGGTCTCGCTGCTACCTATGGCTGAATTTGCATATAACAACACCATACATTCAGCCACCAAGCAGTCCCCATTCTGGGCGAACCTGGGTCATCCTACGTTCATACCTAACCTAGTCCCGGTAAGTATCATACCTGCCGTACAGAAGACCGTAGAGTTCTTGACAAAGAATAACAAACTATTACAGGAAACCTCGATAAAGGGAGATATGGGGAATTGGACCAGCAATCGGGTGACCGAGTGTGGTTAGCAACCAAGAACTTGAGGCTGTCATACCCTTCCAGGAAATTGTCACCTTGTTGAAAACCGTAACCCAGGACCCCTTCCCGGGTCGAAAGTCGGCCCCACCAGAGCCAATACTTGTGGATGACGAAGAAGAATTTGAAGTGGAAGCCATCCTTGATTGCAGGAAAAGGGGTGAGTCCACCCAGTTCCTGAACAAGTGTAAGGGTGTGTGCCGGTGCATGCGTGCGTGCGTCTGTGCGCGTATACGCCGGCACGGGCTCCCAAACGGCCATTTAAGCTGACAGCACCCTGCAATCGGTGCTGTCCATTCTACAGCGTTCCCGTGTTCTATAGCGATCTGTTCTGAAGACTTCCTGTTTCCCTGTGACCCGGCTTGACCTGTACCTGTCTTAACTCTGCCTGCACTGACTCCCGGCTTGCCTATGATCATCCTTCTGCCTGACCCCTTGGTACTTCAGTTGTCTGCCTGTTGCCGAACCTGCTTGCACCCGACCACCCGACTGCCTGCTCCTTTTGCACCACCTTGCCTGCATGTTACCGACCAAGCCTGTCTCACTACTCTTCAGTCTTGCACGAACCTCTGGATGACATCTCATCACCACCTGTGTCCGATCCAGCCCTCGTGCCCCCCTGCCCTCTAGAACTCCCTGTCTGCTCTACCAGTGGTTCTGGAACCAGGGCCGAAAGAGAGGTTGCCCACTGCATAAGTCAGACTCTACCATCAGGTACGTGACACACACAAAAATAAATAAAAATAAAGCAACAGCAAAAAAAAAGTGAGAAATATGATGAAACTGGTATGATACATCATAGATCACTGATTAAGCCCCCTAATATCTTATAGAAAGGGCTTGTAGCTCATAGCATCATTGAGGCCAGGGGAACATGTGGCTTTAAGTTTGGGTATCTACCGCATATTCCTTTGTAGAATGCGTTTTGTCATGGTCACCACTTCTGGGGTCCAATGGAATATGCTCCAGCGCTGCAAACTTGATAACCTGACTATTCCCTGCATGGTATAAGTTCATGTGCCGTCCTATAGGTTTATTAAACAGATTACTGGATACATAGTAAATGTGATAATTGATTCTGCACCAAAAGGGGCGTTTGGTTTTGCCTACGTAGAAGCATCCACACTCACAGTACATGATATACACCACACCAGCTGTCTGGCAGGTGACGTGGTGTGTAATGGAATGGAGATCTCCATTCAGTAAATACATGTTTTCAAAGATCCATGGACAAAATTTACAGGATTCACATTTCCAAATACCTCTGCTAGTTAAATTTTCAGCTGTGGTGTAATCAAAATGACTTCTAGTTAGCTGATCCTTCAAAGATCTAGCACCTCGGTAGGTAATATTTACTCACTGTACAATCCAACATCACAAGATATCTCTTAGCATGCTTCCCTTACAATTTGCTGCATCACACTGTCCTCCTAAGATGGCTTCCATACCCCTTGTCATCACTCCTGGGTGGAGCCAGACTTAAAGTGACAGTGTATGTGGAATCCTTCAAGTATAACACCTTTCATCCATCCCTAAAAAAAACAAAAAACAAACAAAACATAGCGAGAACAGGCACAAAACTGTAACTAATAACTGTTCAACAATAGTCCTCAAAGCACAGGAGAATGACAGGGCTTCATCCATGTCCAGATGTGAGATCACTCTTCCCAGAACAGCTACGGGGATAAAATGGCATCATATCACTTTCGCCGGCCCCTTCGAAAGTCTCGTAACCAGTCCTGCAGCTAAAACCGGTCAGGGGGGCCACAGTGTTGTTGAGGCACTCAGCAACTCGGGACTGGAAGAGACAGGGCTGACCGGAATGGGCACCAAGAAGGGCTCCACTAGCTCAGAGGGTGGACAGACCTCCAGACCAGAGCTGGAGGGCTCTGTTGGAGCTGAGTTCAAAAGTTCAAAGTCCCCCCAAACATCAGTCCCGGTGCATCCTGATCTGCTGGGTGCAGACCTATGAAACACTGATGGTTCGGCTGGCATCAGGTATTCAGGTAGCTGAGAACGAGGATGCAGTTGGTCCACATGCTGTCTGCATATGGAACCATCTTCCAGGCAGACCCTATACATCTTGGGTCCCAAAGTCTCTGCAATGATAGCAGGAATCCAATGGGTGTTGGAAGACCCATAAGAACCGGGAGAGCTTGTTGTGTTTCACCATCTTGTCTTGGGACTGCAGTACATGTTCCTGGACCATTTGAGGATGGAGCATTTCCAAAACAGTCCATGGCTGCCGACCCAGAAGGAGTTCAGCTGGAGTTTTCCTTGTGGTTGCATGTGGTGTGTTTCTATCAACAGAAAGGAAGGAGTCCAGCTGCTGGGGTGACAGGGACTGTTGTTTACTTGCAGCTAGAGTTGAGCGAACCCAAACTGTAAAGTTCGGGTCCATACCGAACTTTGGGGTGTCCGTGATCCGGACCCGAACCCGGACATTTGAAAAAAAGTTTGGGTTCGGGTATTTTATGCCGTCTGTTGAATAGCTGCAGGGCAGCCAATCAACAAGCGTTTCACTGGTTTGCCCTTAGAAACCATCACAGCCATGCCTACTAATGGCATGGCTGTGATTGGCCAGTGCATCATGTGACCCAGCCTCTGTATAAGCTGGAGTCACGTAGTGCTGCATGTTACATTCTCTCAGGCTAGTGTAGGGAGAGGATGCTGCCGGCGCTGTGAGGGACAGATTGCAGATATAATAATATCTCATCCTGCATTACAGAACGATCTGATTCTGGACTAGGTAGAGATTACTACTACTACTGCTTTGAGGGACAGATTGCAGATCTGATCCTGCATTACAGAACGATCTGATTCTAGACTAGGTAGAGATTACTACTACTACTGCTTTGAGGGACAGATTGCAGATCTCATCCTGCATTACAGAACGATCTGATTCTGGACTAGGTAGAGTTTACTACTCCTGCTTTTAGGGACAGATTGCAGATCTAATAACATCTCATCCTGCATTACAGAACGATCTGATACTGGACTAGGTAGAGTCTACTGCTTTGAGGGACAGATTATTGTTCTAAAATCATCTCACAGTTCTATAGGGTCAGGTTCCTGCTGTTGCTGTAAGGGGCAGATTATTGTTCTAAAATCATCTCCTAGTGCTATAGGGAGAGGTTCCTGCTGTTGCTGTAAGCGACAGATTATTGTTCTAAAATCATTGCCTACTGCTATAGGATCAGGTTCCCGCTGTTGCTGTAAGGGACAGATTATTGTTCTAAAATCGTCTCCTAGTGCTATAGGGAGAGGTTCCTGTTGGTGCTGTAAGGGACAGATTATTGTTCTAAAATCATCACCTACTGCTATAGGGTCAGGTACCTGCTGTTGCTGTAAGGGACAGATTATTGTTCTAAAATCATCGCCTACTGCTATAGGGTCAGGTTCCTGCTGTTGCTGTAAGGGACAGATTATTGTTCTAAAACCATCTCTTACTGCTATAGGGTCAGGTTCCTGCTGTTGCTGTAAGGGACAGATTATTGTTCTAAAATCCTCTCCTAGTTCTATAGAGAGAGGTTCCTGCTGCTCCTGTAAGGGACAGATTATTGTTCTATAATCATCTCCTAGTTCTATAGGTAGAGGTTCTTGCTGGTGTTGTAAGGGACAGATTATTGTTCTAAAATCATCCCCTAGTGCTATAGGGAGAGGTTCCTGCTGTTGCTGTAAGGGACAGATTATTGTTCTAAAATCATCACCTACTGCTATAGGGTCAGGTTCCTGCTGTTGCTGTAAGGGACAGATTATTGTTCTAAAATCATCTCCTAGTTCTATAGGGAGAGGTTCCTGTTGGTGCTGTAAGGGACAGATTATTGTTTTAAAATCATCTCCTAGTTCTATAGGTATACATACCTATGTTGGTATACTTGTTTTTTTTTAATATGCCTCAATATTTTGGGGGCTACCCCAATTAGAAAAAAAAAAACAAACAACAAAAAGCGTTGGCTACCTCCTCCTCCTCCTCCTCCACCACCGCCACTTCCACCTACACTGCCACGGTCACGGCCCAGCCAACCTCTAGGCTCCTACTCCACATCCACCTCCTCCTCCCATTTTTATTTTTTTAATTTGATTTTAAGTTATTTTCCCATCCCCATTTTTTTGTAGGGCACTTGTCCTACTCGTACCCCCATTTTACTTCCTTTTGCAGCCCTCTAGCACTTTCCAGGACTTTTTTACAGCCATTTTTGTGCCGAAAAGTTCGGGTCCCCATTGACTTCAATGGGGTTCAGGGTCCGGGGTCAAGTTCGGGTCAAGTTCGGTACCGAACCCAAACTTTTTCGCGAGGTTCGGCCGAACCCGCCGAACCCGAACATCCAGGTGTCCGCTCAACTCTACTTGCAGCTACTGTAGCTGTGAAATCGCGTTTGAAAATCTGCACAAACCTTTCTACTTGACCATTTGTAGCCGGTGTTAAGGTGCAGTCAACTTGTGCTTGATGTGGTGGGCAGTCAGGAAACTCTGAAACTCCTGACTGGTGAATTGGGCACCATTGTCCGTGACAATTTCTTTGGGGTATCCAAACGCAGCAGCGAGATGTAACAGTATGGAAATTGTTGCCTTAGTTGTTGGCTGAGTAATGGGAATGACCTCAGGCCACTTTGAATGGGCATCAACTATGATCAAGAAGGTGTGTCCTCTGATACACGACATACAAGGGTTTGACGTTCTCTGGGAGGAACTCCCACGCAGGTCGGGACCTGAACCGGGTGCCAGGGGACCAAAGTGGATGTGAACCTGAAACGTCCGGGTTAGTCTCCTGTGTGGAAGAACTAGTATCAACTACGGGTAAGTTTCACCGGACTCCAGTAAGGGTAATGAGTCGGTTGTTGATTCCGTTGTTAAAGGTATGACAATGTAGAGCGACGACGCAAACCTATGGGGTTTCTTTAACAGTGCCTGTTACCACGGGTTAAGTGGTCAGTCCTCAAAGTCTCAAAGGACTGACGGGTGGTGTAGTTCGTGTTCAACTGACGTGGAATTGTG